>PVJI01001826.1:0-166134 GCA_004026765.1 Micronycteris hirsuta
AGATCAAACATTTCGATTGAATTTTAGTGAGGTTAGAATAGAGATGAACTTTTGACTATAATGAAGGGTTTCGGAACAAAGAAGTGGTGTATAATAATTACTGTGAGAAACTAAATAAGAAGTAAACATGGATAAGAACTCTGCCAAACAGTTGAGAAGACTGTTGAAGTAAAGGAGCATGAATATACAGTAATAGTTTATATCACACTGGGTTGATAATTTTATCTATAAGGTACTGCTACCTAGGAATAGAGAAAGTAGATGTTAAAAATGATTCTGATTAGAGCCCTGACCTGTGTGGCTCAGATTAGCTGGGCATTCTCCTGCAAAGCAAAAGGTCAGCAGTTAGATTCCTGGTCAGGCATATGCCTGGGCTATGGGCTTGTCCTCGGTTGGGATGCACAAAAGAGGCAACCAATTTTTTTCTTTCATATCGATGTTTCTCTCCCTCCCTTCCCTCTATACATACATACGTACATACACACATACATAAAATCTGTACAAAATGATTCTGATTAGAGAATTGATTACTCCCATGTGTGTGCGTGTAAACTTAAATGTAGAATAGTTTTTTGGGTGCTCGATATGGCATTTTTAAAATAGTTGACAATGTGTAAGTTTCCTGGATAGGAAGGCAGGTGAAATCAGAGGTAGACGGGCAGATTTATTGTGGGAATAGGAAAAGTAGAAAACTGGAGATAGGAAGGTATAAAACACCAGTTGAGTTAAGACATAAGAGAGTGAGAAATGTGGATGTTAAGGGGGTTGTAAATTTCAGATCTCAGAAATAAACACATTCTTAATAATGATGACATCAAGTGTTGCCAAAAAGCACCTATCCAAAAATTCCATTTTTTGAGACTGGAAAGGAAAGTAGGCATATATACGAAAATTAGCCTTATGGGAATTTAAGTAATATTCTGTAGTTTCTAGTACTGGTTTCCCAGGAAATTTTGTCCAGGCATATCAAAAAACTAGAGATCGTTAAAATAATGATATAACAGGGTTTTATGCATCAAAATCCACACTTAAATGGGTACACATTCAAGGGCTCAAAGAGAAATCAGATTTATAGGATTACAAAAACTATATCCACCTTATCCACCTTCTGTGCTCTATTAGTATTTTGTAGGTACTAGCTCGTATTCACCAATAATTTCACTTGAGGTCTCTTAGACTAATCAAAAAAAGTATATTTGGAATCTCTAAGTGTGAGAAAACAAAATAAAAAAACCCTAACCTCCCTCAAAGACACTATAGTCTGTCTGATTTCTTAGTCTGATTTCTGCAATTCAAAAAATGATTCTGAAATGCATAAAAAAGGTATAACCAATTCAAAGATACCAAACATTTTAATGTAGCCCTATATTTTTCTTTAAAAGTTTATTATTTTTAAGGTATAAATAAATAAAATATAGTTTCTGCTCAGTAAGTTGTAACTCAACAATACAGTATTATTCACACATAAAACAAAGAAATAGCTGACAGTTGCTAGTTATAAATTTGAGGTTTTCAAACAACTTACCACTGTCTTGAATCCAAGTTCCTAAGTTCTCTAAGTAGTTTTTCATTTTTCTTCAGGAGATGAAAGCTCCTCCTAAACAGAAAAATTTGTAAATAGTTTCATCACCTTGGCAGTGAATGACAGCCCCAGAAATACTTCCCACTCTACTCAGGCAACTCTTAACACTTCCTTGTCTTACACTTCTCACACAAAGGGGAACAGACCTTAAAAAATGTGAAGAATGTATGTCATTATTTCTATCCAAACCCTCATAAATTTCTGCCAGTGGATCATTATCTATTGACCATGTCATTTTTCTTTGCAGATGCTGTGAGCCTCCCAAACCCATTTCTAGAAAAAAAAACTGAATAAAAATACTTATAGATTCCTTCTCAATAGTTTCATAAAGTGAGAAATTTTTTCCTCATGAGAAATAAAATATTCTCAAAATCTAAATCATTACCAAGTAAGCATGTATAATCTGGATGGAGTTTGCTTTCTTCCTTGTTTTACACTGTATTTTCTACACTATGAAGCAATGTATGTGTACATTTACCAACTGTGTTCTATAGGTGCAAAATACAGTAGTTCCCCTCCTTACTCAAGGTTTCAGTTACCCATGGTCAACTGAGTTCCAGCTACCCACCCGCTAGTCACTTAGTAGCCATTTCCTTTATCAGAGAGAAAGAAAACACACTGATATAACTTTGTTTACAGTACTATTGTTACACCTGTACTACTTTATTATTAGTTATTATTGTATTTAATTTAGAAATTAAATTTTATCAGAGGTATGTATGTATATGAAAATATATTCCAAATATACGTAGCAGTATCCTGTTTCAGGCATCCACTGGGGATTTCTGAATATAACCCCTGCAGATAAGGGGGGACTACTGCAGTTGCAAATTATAATCACGAAGCCAGTGCTTACTGACAATACAGCCTCTCGCTTTTTTCTCTAGACAATATACAGTAAAAGAGAGTAGAAAATCATTTATAGGAGTGGCAATTACCTGTATTTGGATATACCACTGGGCAAACTGTGTTCCTAATATAATGTGGCTTTCTCCTAAGGCAGAGGATATTCCCTTCTAATAAATGGATAGGTTTAAATCAAGTTAAACACTAAGCAAGCCAGTAGAACTCCACTTCGATGCTGCATATGCATTTGAATTACTTGAATATTTATACATCTAGTGCACAGGTGGCAAACACAAGGCCCGCAGGCTGAATCCGGCCCGCCACCTTGTTTCTACCTGGGCAGCGCCGAGCCCTAGCTTAACTGTTAAGGAGGAGTTACATTTATACAGTCCTAAAATTACATTGGGCCCTTTGAAGGCAAACTGCGAGACTGATGTGGCTGCCAGTAAAAATGAGTTTGACACCCCTTAAGTGATATCTGAGCTGCCCTGCTACTGCAAATTGAACAGAAACAATACATTAAATAATGCTTTTCTATTTCCCTAGAACTTTCAGTTTTAGAGAAATTTAAAAAACAAATGTATGTTAATAATGCTTTATGCTAGCATAAAATTTTAGTTATTTATGTACATTACCTAATTTAATCCTCACCATTATGTGAGGTCAAAGTTATTTCCTCAAAGGTTAAATGACTAACCTGGGTCCTCTGATTTAAGTCTAATGCCTTATCATTTAACTCCTACCTAACTTACCTGAATATTTCGTGTGTTCATTCCAAGTTTTTAATGAGGTTTTGCAACATGCATACGAAGAAAAATACTTTTTAAAAATGATATCCACATTCTTTTCTGAATTTCACGCTAAATCTTGAATTAATTCCTCTGATCATAGTGATATTTGTCTTAAAAAATTGTGATGCTTATGTGACACAGTAAGAAATATATTCGGGCTCTGCCTGTAGTCCCTGACACAGAGCTCCTAAAACTCCTGTCAATTCCTAAATGATGGAGGTGACAGGAACATCTTCACAGTTCCTAGGTCCTTTAGTATTTCCTGAGTACTTGGAGCATCTTTTGTTCCAGTGAGGTGACTCTTGGTGGGCTCCTGGATAACTCGAGGATGAGGCTTTGTCACCAGAAAGAGCAATCATTATTAGAAGGGTGAAACTTTCAGCTCTACCTCTGGGCAAGGGAGAAGGGCTAGAGGTTAATGTCAATTATGCCTAAATGAATGAGGCCCCCATAAAAATCTCAAACTATGATGTTCAGAGAGCTTCTAGGTAAGTGAACGCATTCAGTGTAAATGTAGCACACTCCAACTCCACAGGGACGGGAGCTCCTACAACCCGGACCCTTCCAGACCTCACCCTATATACCTCTTCATCTGGCTGTTTATCCGTATCCTTTAACTGATAAGTAAATGTCCTATGAGCCAATAGAGTGAATTATCAAACCCAAGGAGGGGGTTGTGGGAACCCCTGATTTATAACTGGTTAGTCAGAAGTACGGGTGGCCAGAGTGAGCAGCAGTCTCATAGGTCTGAGCCCTTAACTATCTGTGCTAACTCCAGGTAGTGTTGGAACTGCCTGGTGTGAAAAATCCACACATTTGGTGTCAGAGTGTTGTGAGTAAGATAAAGTTCTTCCTATTAGCTTACATGAAGTTTGGAAAAATACATTTTTTTCAATTATATGAGCTAGAATTTCTCATTCAGATAGTTTTACTAGTCTTATGAAAATGTTAATATTTAATTTATTGGATTTAGATTATCTTCTTATTCCTTGAATCCTGATATAACACGGTGGTCTCAAAAAATGATCTGCCCACTACACTGGTCAAAGAACTAATTGGTAGATAAAATTCAGTAAGGAAAAGAACAGAGCCGAATGCCTGATTAAAAGATAGGTAAGACTAATGTGAAAAAAAAAACCAATTTCTACTTTGTCCTTACCTTTTGTCCCAGGAATTCATTCCCAATATACTAAGAAGCAATCTGCAATAATAAAATGCTGACTGAGGCTTTTGAGGTGCTGGTTCATCTTGCTCCATAGCTTTCATGTTTAAGTCATTAAAGTGTTTCTCAACAAATTCTTTTTCCTCTGTATGTTGCTTAAGGATAGCATTGATAACATCATTTTCCTGCTTTTCAGAAATGCACACAGGTTGTGGAGCAGGAATATTAAGTGAGATTCCAGTTCTCTGTAAGCATTCAGGACTAGTTACACCTAAATACTGCAAAAGCTCATCAAGAACATCTTCTTCATCTCTGATTGTATCCCAAGTTGGTACAGTTTCTCTAAATCTTCTTTTAAACTGGCAGGAAACCCCATCTTTTACTATTATATCTTCTAAGCATTCATTAGATGAAGGCGGCTCTTCTGGCTTCTCTTGGTGAGACAATGAAAGTATGAGAGAAGCAGGTTCTGACAAGCCACTTACAGGAGGTGGCCCATACAGGATGGCAGAATCCCACGAATATTTGCCAGAGAGATCACGTACTATGATTCTGACATTTGAATTGGCTGATGCAAGACCAGCAGATAAACCTCCGCCAGGTATACTCTCCTCTGATCTGATCTGGATACAGGACACTAAGGTTGTGTTGTTCAACACAAAGAACTGGATATTTGGACTCTCAAAGAGTTCAGGAGACAGTTCCGCACTTTCGCTGTAATGATTGTCATGATTTTCACACACGTGACTTGTTAACATAGCAGGACCACCACTCATGGGGTAATGGCCCAAGTGATTTACCAGGTGAGTGATAACAGTGCGGGCAGCTATAGAAATTAATCCTTGTTGCATCTGAGTTTTCACTAGAAATAAAAAAAAATAAGTGAGTGGGATTACTGTTGCTTCCTAGAATGTCATTAAAACAATGAAACATCAGACAACAAATAGTGACTTCATCACAGTATCAAAATCACATTCAAATATTTCAGTAGTTATTAATATTTCCAATTCAGACTGTACAGGAATGATAGCAAAAAAGAAGACTATTCTTTAATGAGTTTTCTTCTCAATTTTATAAGGAAGCCCTTTTTGAAATTTTTGCTTATGGATTCTTAATTAATTAATTAATTTACAAGATTTTATTTATTTATTTTTAGACAGAAAGGAAGGGAGGGAGAAAGAAAGGGAGAGAAACATCAATGTGTGGTTGCCTCTCATGTGGACCCCACTGGGAACCTGGCCTGCAACCCAGGCATGTGCCCTGACTGGGAATCAAACTGGCTACCTTTTGGTCTGCAGCCCGAGCTCAATCTTAATTTAAACTTAAGCCTTTAAATCTACATCACACCTTAAAAGGATGATCAAAAGCATTAGAAATCACTAAGCACATAGATTAGAAAGCCAATGAAATCCAACTGATAAGTTTATCTCATGAGCAGATTCAGAAACAGTTTGTAGCATGTCTTAAATGTCACTTAATTATGGCTTTTATTGATGATGTAAAAGTTTCAGAGAAAAGGACAATCTTTGCTAAACTTCAGGAGTCAGGATCAATTTGAACAGTGAGTCAGTATAGCCAGTATATGACAAGTAAGCTTTATTTTACAGAAAAAAATATTTTATGACCCTGCATACATATTTTTTTCCTAAGTTATTCTTCAGGGGTGTCGTGTTCTAATTTCAACAGTTAGTTGCATGTAAGAAGCACTTTTTCCCCCTTCCTTAAGTATATTAGGGAAAGCAAACAGATGAGCTTGTCCATATGAGTAACTTAAAAAAAATAGGAAACAGTAAAAAGAAAAAACTCAAAAATCATAGCAATACAAGGCCTGACAAGCAAGGTGCCTAAAGTCAGGACCTAAAGGAGAAGAAAAAGGGAGGGGATAGGAGCGGGAAGGAAGCATAGAGAGTAGAAGGAGAAAGGACGGAGTGGAGACAGATAGCAACTTGTCAAAGCCCACTGGCCCAAGAGTGCCAGTGTCATTCTAAGGAGGGTTGATGTGAAAAACAGTTCTGGGATAAGTGGTGTCAAGAAGCAGGGGCAATTCAATGATGTTAATCTTGATACTTTTCATCTAGGAGATGGAAGAAGAGTTGCCACTGGTAAAGAAGTAGTAATCATTCATGTAGGAAGAGGATTTTAGTTTTGTGTATGCACACACGCGTGTGTACTTATGGTGTTCTGGTCTTAGTTATAGGCATGCTTACAGAATGACTGAGACTCTGTATTGTTCTACCACAGTTACAGAGTGACCTGAGTATTATTCATATTTTGTAAGTTAATCATTTGGGAATACTGTGGCCTAGCTGCCAGAAACAAATATAGGATGATCAAAGTATTATCTACATTCAGTAAATTCCTTAATTTTAATTGTACTCTGTGATGAATTTTAGTAACTGTATGAACCTGTGTTAAACACCAACATAATCAATATAAAGTAAAATTCCTACATCAAAAAAGGATAAATTTTACTTCATGTAAATTATACATCAAGACATCCAATTTTAAAAGTTTATAAAGGAAACCAGCTTGTGCATTGCTGGTATATATTTAAAAAGAGGCAAGAAAAAAAACAGTGTTACATTTTCAAAACTATAGTCATCAAGATTCAGAACCAACACCACTGGATACAGGCAGTGAGTTAGCACCAGAACAGCTGCTATGCCATTAATACTAATAACATCTCCATTATTCCAACTCTATAAAAGAACAGGTTTCTTTAGGCTTTGGTTGATTTTGAAATGTTCCTGAGTATCAAAATTTCAATCTTTTTCCATTATCAATCAAGTTTTATGTCTACATATTCAATATATACACACATGAACATTTTGCAGTTTACTTAAAAACTCATTTACATCGAGCTATTCTAGCCACTGTATTTGTGGCTAGTTCTGAAAATCAGTTATTCAACACTAAATGATTAACCTTAATTTAGTTCTACATTTTCAAGACTATAAGCAAAGTAAAAAGATATGTCACTAGCTAATGAGAAAGAGAGGGTGGGCCTGCTCTTTCTTCTCTAATTATAACTTAGAATATAATAAAAGTGAACACTGTAAGGGCCCTTAACAGATAATCTAGTCAGTACTTAACATTTTGCACATGAAGACAAATAGGCTCACAGAAGTTAAGAGGTTTGCTTGTTCCATCAGTACCAGTCTTTTACTTCCCAGCTCAGTGTTATTTCCATCTTTACCAGAACTCTGATTTCCATATTTTCCCCTTTTGTTCAGCTGCTCTTTTCTTTTGGCAAATTACTGCAACACATGCAAACAATGAATTAAAAAAATTTTTTTTCTGGACTTCTGGCCAAGATGGAGGTGTAAGCGGATACACTTTGTCTCCTCGCACAACCAAAAGAAGGACAACAACAAATTTAAAAACAAAAACAACCACAACTTCCAGAAAATTGAATGGTATGGAAGTCTGATAATCCAGGAATTAAAGAGGAAACATTCATGCAGACTGGTAAGGAGGGGCAGAGATGGGCAACCAGGCAGGGAGGACTGGGAGGGAAGACGGAGGCTGGTGGTCCCCCATCTGGGTGCAGATAAACCAGGAAGAACAACTGGGGAGTGACACAGACCATACAACCCAGGGTTCCAGTGCAGGGAAATAAAGCCTCAAGGCCTCTGGCTGTAAAATCGTATGGGTGTTGTGGTGGTGGAGAGACTCTAAGCCTCATAGGAGAGATCACTGGAGAGACCCACAGGGTCCTGAAATGTACATAACCCACCCACCTGGAAATCAGCACCGAAGGGCCCAATTTGCTTCTGGGTAGCAGAGGAAGTGACTGAAAGCCTGCCTAGAGCCGAGCAAGCCGCATTGTTCCCTCTTAGACCTCTTCCCCACATACAGAGCCACAACGCAGCCAAGTGGGTTGTCCTGCCCTGGTGAATACCTGCAGCTCCACCCCTTCCAACGAAACAGGTGTGCTGAGACGGAGATATGGCCCAAATGAAAGAAATGTCAAAGCTACAAAAACAGAACTAAGTGATGAAGAGAAAGCCAACCTCTCAGACGCAGAGTTCAAAACACTGGTAAACAGGACGCTCACAGAAATGGTTGAGTATAGTCACAAAATGAAGAAAACAGTGAAGGCTATGCAAAGTGAAATAAAGAAAAATATACAGGGAAACAATGAAGAGAAGGAAACGAGGACTCAAATCAACGATTTGGAGCAGAAGGAGGAAATAAACATTCAACCAGAAAGGAATAAAGAAACAAGAATTCGAAAACATGAGGAGAGGCTTAGGAACCTCCAGGACAACTTTAACCATTCCAACATCCGAATTACAGGGGTGCCAGAAGGAGAAGAGGAAGAGTGAGAAATTGAAAACTTACTTGAAAAAATAAGAAGGAGGACTTCCCCAATCTACTTCCTTTCCCCAAAAGGAAACAGACTTCCAGAAGTCCAAGAAGCCCAGGGAGTCCCAAAGTAGTTGGACCCAAGGAAGCACACACCAAGGCACATCAGAATTACATCACCCAAGGTTAAAGATAAGGAGAGAATCTTAAAAGCAACAAGAGATAAAGAGAGAGTTACCTACAAAGGAGTTCCCATTAGACTATCAGCTGATTTCTCAAAAGGAATCTTACGGGCAAGAAGGAGCTGGAAAGGAGTATTCAAAGTCATAAAAGGCAAGAACCTACATCCAAGATTACTCTATCTGGCAAAGCTATCATTTATAATAGAAGGGCATATATAATAAAGTGCTTCCAAGATAAGGTCAAGTTAAAAGAGTTCATAATCACTAAGCCCTTATTATATGAAATGTTAAAGGGACTTACCTAAGAAAAAGAAGATCAAACTGTGAGCAGTAAAATGACAACAAACTCACAACTATTAACAACTGAACCTTAAGAAAAAAAAAAAAACTAAGCAAACAACTAGAACAGGAAGAGAATCACAGAAATGGAGATCACATGGAGTGTTATCAGTAGGGAGAGGGAGAATGGGGGAAAGGTACAGGGAATAAGAGAAGTAATTGGTAGGTACAAAATAGACAGGGGGAGGCTAAGAATAGTATAGGAAATGGAGAAGCCAAAGAACTTATATGTACGACCCATGGATATGAACTAAGGGCGGGGGGAATGTTGGTGGGAGGGGGATGCAGGGCGGCAGTGAATAAACAGGAGAAGAAAATGGGACAAGTATAGCAGCATAATCAATAAAATATACTTAAAAAATAAATTAGTTTTCTATGTACAGTAATGTCAAAAATGTATTACTTGGCATGAATTACTAAATAAATGGCCATAATAAATTGAAGATGCTCATTTAAATAAGATTATATCTTGTCTTAAATGGTAATAAAATATAAAGATTTAAAAAATTTTTGATGTAGGAAAATACTTTTCTGTTATTTTCTTTTCCCTTTTCTTCCTTTTGAATGACATGCTTTAAAAGGCGACTCATTTTATTTAAGTAGTGAGTTTTTTTTGCAGAACATTTCTGAAGAAGCAAGAGTGTAATTTAATAGAAATAGACAACAGAAAAGAGAAGAATTCCTGACTTTGTCTCTGGTTTGCTTTGTGATCACAGAAAAAAAAAAAAATCACACAAAACTCCTTAGGACCCATTTTTCTCTAGAAATGACACAGACTTTTTGTAAAGATAAATTGAAAACTCATATACAAAGTTAGACATAACAGAAACAATATAAATCATTCAATTTTTGAGAGCATTATAAGTAACACAGGTTTTATGAGTTCCTTTTCAAACTTGCTTATAATAAACTGTAGGAATGAGCCAGCTTTTTCCCTAAAACATAAACCCCTAAGTCAAAGTACCAGTCCATTCTACAGATGCTCTTCTCAAAGGAAGAAATAGTGGGAATGCAATTTAAATGAACTTGTTCACAAAGCTGAATTATTATGTCATAATTATTAACATTGAAAACACTTTAAAAAATTTAGATTTTTAGCTATAGGTAAAAGTAGTTTTTCCTAAGTTTTGTCTCTAAATTTAGGATATATACAAATATAACATGAAAAAAATCTCTCAACTTTTAATTGGGAGGTTAGATTTATTTAGATTTATTTTTGAGTTATAAACTGTAGGACATACTTATCTCCTTTCTACATATCTACTTAGACATAAAAAATGAAATGCTCTAATTTAAAAATTCATAATGAAATTCTAAAATAACTAGCCTTGTGAGAATATGCAAAATGAAGATATCGAAGCATCTAAGGCTTTGTGTAACTAGCATTCATTTAAAAAAGCCTATTCAGGGTTGTCTTTTCAGATTGTCAGATTAAACAAACCCTACAGCATTTGCAGCAAACCCATAATTATAGATTATTATGGCCTACAAAAGCAACAAGACAAAAAAAGCTGCTGTAATTCACAGCATTGTAATAGAACATGCAGAGGAAGTTAATTTTGGCAAATGTTTTAAATATTAGCTTTGTATAATATATATAGGCGAAACTATAATTAGGACAGAATGAATTCTTTGGAGCCTCCTTTCACTCAATCCATGTAAATGATGACTTTTTGCTAATAAGACTACTGCCATTTGACAAAAAGCCAACTTCACTACCTTGCTTTATTCTTCAGTAAATTTAATAATTACAGCTACTCTTGCCAATAGTTCTCAAATCAGACTTGTTCAATCCAATACTGAGCTTATTAGGGGCACTCTATGTTTAGAAATCTTTGGCCAAAAAAGTACTTGAAGATGATGAAGCATGCCTTAGACAAGGGGACAATGATTAGTCATTTTCACCACATTAAAAAAACCCACAGCATGTAGTCACTACAGACCACAGAATCACCTGCTGTTAGTTCACAGCTGTTCCTAAAAGGTTCTGCATTTATTTGGTCCTTAATACCTTTAATTAAGAAAGTCCAAAGGGAATAACTGAATACATTTATAGAACAGTACTCCAAAGAGTATTCGATATCAGTGTAATGCTCATCTATTTAAATCTTTACCTTTGTGTCCTTTAAAGTGACTGTTAATAGTACAGTAAATTTGGTATGAAATGCCTTAAAACTTCCCGTAACATAAGTAAACAACTTATTTCACTGTTTAAGAAATATACTATACTGTCCGAAATCAAACTGTTATTATTTTACACCTCTGAAAATGCAAAAATTGCCCCCATCTATAAATGAGTGGATAAAAAATGCTGTGGTACACACACACACACACACACACACACACACACACACACACACACACACACAGAGGAATATTACTTGGCCATAAAAAAGAATGGAGAATGACATCTTACTATTTCTGACATCATAGATGGAACTAGAAAGTATTATGCTAAGTGAATAAATTAGACAAACACAAATAGATGATTTCACTTATACATGGAATCTAAGGAACAAAATAAACAAATAAAATTAAAAAGACTTGTACATACAGAAAACAAACTATGGTTGCCAGAGTGGAGGGAGGTTTGGGGGGGCTGATTAAGAAGTCCAGATTGGTAGTTAGCGCCATGGGGATGTAAAGTACAGCACAGGGAATACAGTCAATAACACTGTAATTACTAAGTACCCTAAGCCTACTTCCTTGATGTGTAACTTCCTATCTCCACTTGTATTCTGTCATCAATCCATTATCATGATCATATCCTAGATGTTTTAATCATTTATAACTATTTTGCCTTTAAAATTCAAACTCTTCCTTAACAGCTTATTCTTTGACCACAACCTCCTAGTCCCGGATTTCCCAATTTTCTTTCGTAGAGCTCTTAGACACGGACAGAAGAGAAGTCAGTAGGATACCAGCCTCTATGCTGCTTCAGCCCTACTTTTAAATTAAAAGTTTTATAAATTGGGCTTCCTTGTGAACTTTATTTGAGGGGGTTTCACTCCACTGCCGCAACATACTGATCCTCTTAGCGGTCTTCAACCTCGGCTTCATATTAATCATCTGCAAAGCTTTTAAAAATCCCAGCAATCTCAGATCAACACATCGAAATCTCGATCGAAGGGACTGGACCAGAACATCAGTATTCTAATGGGCAGCTAAGGCTGAGAATCACTGTTCTAAGTTACTATCAACCACGTCTACTCTCTGACTCACGAGACCACTCCATTTTCTTCCAACTTACTAGCCATTTCCTAGCATCAGGCCAGTCAAGCCTAGATTCGATGGTTAAACCACATACCAATATTCTGAAAGCCATAGTCTGTATTTCTGCCATAGCTACCTTACTGAAGATTGACTGGTACAAGCAAAACTTTGTAGTTTTCATTTTCCTTTGGGCCCTCAGTAACTTCTCTCAGTCCCCTTAATTTACCTTCTTCTTTCTTGTCTCAGAAGAAGGGCTAATATTAGCACCTCTACTTTCCAGCTCACTGCTCAGGAACTCACTGTCTAATGATGATCCCCTTCCCACCTTCCTTCTCAGCTTATGATTAATTTAAAATCTCTTCATCCTTAAAAATCCCTTAACCCCAAATCATCCTTTAGCTTTCCTACTGTTTTCTTTTTTTTTTTTAGTAACCAAGCTTGTTTAAAGAGTAATTTCAACAGATGGCTCTACTTCCTAAACTCTTTTTTTGCCCCTCAGCCCACAGCCATCAGCTTCTGCCTCCGATTTATTTTGCAGTGTGGAACACACACTTTTTTTACCCAAATTTTTGAGGGAAAAATAAGGATGTGCATTATATATGGGTATAATGATTACATACTGTTGGTATAATAATCCCATGTATAATGCACACAAAAACATGAGTGTACACTGTACACAGCAAAATATGGTACTTGTCAATGTTTTTATACTCGACCTCTCTATCATTTAATACTATAAACCAATTTTTTAAAAAAGATTTATTTTATTTTTAGAGAAAGTGGAAGGGAGGGAGAAAGAAAAGGAGAGAAATATCAATGTGTGGTTGCCTCTCGAGCACCGCCTACACGAGACCTGGCCTGCAACCCAGGCATGTGCCCGTGACTGGGAATTGAACTGCTTATCCTTTGGCTGGCAGGCCAGTGCTCAACCCACTAAGCCACACCAGCCAGGACCTATTAGCCTATCTTTTAAGAATCTTTCTCCTCTCTTCATTTCTGAAAAATCACTCTCTTCTGTTTTTCCCTCCTTTCCAACTTTTTCTCCTCAACACACACACACACACACACACACACACGGACGTAAATACATATTCCTGAAAGAGACCTCTTTGTTAAGAACTAAATATGCATATACAACAAACGTGTCCACTAGATACCTTCATGTAAATATCCAATAGGTATCCCAAACTAAAACATTTCTAGCACAGCCCTCCTCATTTCCTCTCTCAAGCCTCTGAACTTTCTCATATTCTTCGTCTACTCTGGGGAAAGATTAACTAATTTAAGTCTTTAACAACTCTTGCTTGGACTATTGCAACAGACTCATGATTAGTCTCTCCGCTCCTGGGTCAACCTTCCTAAAATTAATCTAACATACTCGAAGTCAGCAAACTTCTTTGTAAGGGGCCAGACAGTAAATATTTTTGGCTTTATAGCCCACAAAATCTCTGTTGCAACTATTCAACACTACTCTTTTTGCTCAAAAGTAGCCATAATAATACATAAATGAACAGCATGGAGATGTCCTAATAAAACTTTATTTACAAAGCCTTGGCTGGGTAGTTCAGATGGTTAGATCATCAGCCCGACACACCCAGGTTGAAGGTGCAATCCCTCATCAGGGCACATACAAGAATCAACCAAAGAATGCATAAGTAACTGGAAAAACAAATCGATGTTTCTCTCTCTCTCTATCCCCCTTCCCCTCTCTATAAAAATCAAATAAAAAATTTAAAAAAACACTTTATTTATAGAAATAAGTGGCAGGTGTGGGCTATAATTTACCAATTCCTATAAAATACTATTGTCAAAGTGCTCTTAATATTAATTTTATCATGTATACCACCTCCTTACAATACTTCAATAAGCTGGGTTCCTCTGAGTGACCTCTACATCTTGAATGTACTTTTATTTTTATACTCATAAGGTTATTTGTTTACATCTTTCCCTTATATCAGACAATAAACTCTGAATGCAGAAGCAATTTGGCTTTAAAAAAATGTCACTGAGTTCACTATAGACCAAGAACTGTGTAAAGGGTTTTATACATATTATCTTATTTAGTACTCAGAATGACTCTATGAAGGGACAAATATTATCCCCACTTTACAAATAAGGATATAAACAGAGTCACTCAGCTATTAAATGAGAGTCAAAATTCTATACCATATCTGTCAGACTCCAAAGCTAAATCTCATTCAATTATATAAATCCTATGATGTATAAGGTAAAGTATCAAAAGGAATTTATCAGAATAACTTAGCTAGAAGTACAAAGGGACCGTCATCATATATAATCTTAGCAACTGTATATGTTAAGTAATTAAATTGAAAATGAAATTTGCAGTAATATACATAATGAAGTAAACAACTACAAAGTAAAATATATCCCTGTCCATTATTTCTACCCAAGCCCTCAAATCAGGCCTTGAGAGAACCTAAACAATGAATATTGTCCCGACAAAATTCATTTTACCTTCTGTTACTGGCTGGAGTTTAGAAGACCGTTCTGAATCAGGAGAGTGCAGAGGTTCAGGCTCTTTCAGACTTTCCAAATGCATAAAAGGATCATAGTCTACAGATGCCAAATCTGAGAGGCTTATTGGAAAATACCTTGGATTGCTAAAACACTGAGCTCCATAAACACATCCATGTAATACCTGAAAATACAGGGGAAAAACATACAAGCTTTCCTTTTTAGTAAACATAAATAAATAAAAGCAAAAAGAGAAAAAAGTCCACTGGTAATACAAGAACTTGAAAAAATTTTAAATAGTTTAAAATTTAGGTCTTCAAACAAGGTAAAATTTAATTATCTCTTAACAAGAATTAGCAGAACTTAACTAATATTCTTATATTCAACAAAGATTTGACTCCTTTAAAAATGTGGCAATAAAATAACTGTGCATTATAGGAACCACTTTTTAATTATCTTTAGGTACTGTAAGATAAAGCTATGTTTTTATAAAATATCTAGCTCTAAATGAAAATACTAAGAAATGTTATTTCTTTAGGTTTTATAAAACCTTGGTTACCAAATAAGTAATACAGGAAAAGAAGTTTACCTTGTAAATGCAGCTGAGGACAGACTTCTCTGCTTTATCGTTCTCTGTCCCTGCAGCGTGGACTGGCTGGAGCAGTGTCTTCAGAGGCAAGGCCATGATCCAGTCCAGAAGGCACAGAAGTAAAGACACCACCAGCTGTGGCAACAACAAAAAGGGTCATTATTATTGTAAACTCACAAAGTAAGAACTAAATACTTAACAGAAATTCAACAACTTGTTTTTTGTTTTCCAAATTTATTTCAGGAACTATCAATCCTAAATTCCAACATTAATATTTAGAAGACTTAACTTTTAAGGTGTTTTATATGAACATTACTGTGGGTTTCTCATAATGAAACCTTAATACAAACAGGAATTGTTAATTTTTTAATTAAAAAAAAACACACTGAGCTTAAAAAGCAACAGATATCAATTAGCTATACTCTTCTAATTTAACAACACCTCACTGAGTATCCTGCCAGAAAGACTAGACTATCTTAATTTCTTTCTGAAACTGTTACTTATTTTTTAAAATGAACCTTTCCACTGGATACTTTTAAACTAATGGATGTTATAAGCAGAACACTTTTATCCAAAATGTGGAGTAAAATAATAGTACCTATGCGGTCCATTTTATTCAATTAGAAAAAAAAAAATCACAATTAGTGCCATAAAAGTGTCAATCAAGTAGGAGTAAGAGATATGTTGATGCTTAGACTGAAAGACCAATTCTCCAATTCAAGGAGTAATGCTGGTCTAAGTTTTCCAACATATCCTCCGAAAGAACAATAAAGAAAAAAAAGAACCAATAAAACATTACAAAACCCATATCCTCAGTTTGACCAGAAAACAACATCCAAAATTAAGTGTAAATAGAAAATATAAGACAAATCCCCAGTAAGCTTTTCTCCATTTTCCCATAGCAAGCTTTCATGAGGAGCAAGGGCAGTTTGGGAAAAGCTGAAAGAGAAAAGGAAACTAGGTACAAACTTAAATAAAGAGCAGGAAAGAAAAAGTCCACTTTAAGCGAGAGAACTCTGGTACTGACCATGACGTGTTAATATCAAGCATCAGAGGAAAGTCGAAGAAGAGCACTACAAGGATTATAGTGCTAAATTATAATTCCTGACGCATTTACCATCCACATAGAAAACAGAATTGCACTGTTCAACCTCACTGAGAACCAGAAGAACTGTGGACTGTAAATAGAAATATTATTAGGAAGAATGTGGAAAGATGACGACAGAAGTGAAAAAGGAAATAAAAATGGTGATGGATGATAGAAGAAACACTAAAACTGTTAGAGGGTTAGAGGCAGGTGAGATGCGAAAGTAAAAGGTGACAAGAGAAGGTTAGAATCCTGGATGCAATTTTTATTGACTGTCATGCAGAGAGAGAGAATTGTTACAATAGTCAGTGTAGGAGATAAAGGAGATGGCAACAACAACAAAAAAGGGAAAAATAAGAGATCTCTACTAGAAGAATCAAGAAATAAAAGGGAAATTCAAACCTAGACTAGGAATGCTGAACAAGCAACAAAAGAAGCATGTTAGCTGACCAGGAGAAAATAAACAGAAGGTGGAGATAGTATAATGAAAATCTATACAGAAAAGGGATAACAGACACCTTTGAAGAAGATTCCTCTGAGGAAGAACCTGTAATTCTAAGAGCGAAGTGAAAACTGCCCTGAAGGTATTGGGAAGAAATAAATCACCCAAGGTAGATGGGACACTGATAGAATTATTTCAAGGCACAGAGACTCAATCCATCAAAATCCTAACAAGAATATGTCAACAAATATGGAAAACAAAACAGTGGCCTACAGACTGGAAACATTCACTATATATCCCAAACTTGAAGAAAGGAGATGCTAAGGAGCACCGTAAGATTAGTCTATGTTTTACAGACCACAGTAAAGCCTTCGATTATGTTGATCAAACTATGGGTTGCCCTGAGAAGTACGCACATGCCTCAGCATTTGATTATTCCTATGCATAACCACTGCTGTGCACAGGAAACCACGGAGAGACAGAATGGTTACCTATAGGCAAAGGCGTCCAAAAAGGATGCATTTCATCTCTGTTTAATCTGTATGCAGAACATATTACATAAAAAACTGGGGTAGGCTCAGAGGAAGGAATGAAAATCAGTGAAAAAATATCAATAACTTAAGACACTCTCACAGTTTTCCTATAGAAATGACAATATTTAACTAATTTACATATCTGTTTACCTTTTGACCCAGCAATTCTATTTCTAGTAATATAACCCAAAGACCTAATCCAATAATGTAAAAATAAATATATAGGCACAAAGCTCATCACTGCAGCATTGTTTTCAACTGCAAAATTTTGAAAACAATTTACATGTTTCCATTAGGACAGTGAGTTGGATAAACTATGTTACATTCACACAATAAACTACTAACACTACACAGCTGTAAAAAAAAGAAACAAAACATGGAAGATCTTTATGAATTGATCATGAATTCCCAGGATATACTGTAAAGTGAAAAGAATATTGTATAACAAAGAAGAAAAAAGAAAATACAGATGTATCTGCTCATTTATGAAAAAAATTAAAGGATGAATATACCATAGACTAAAAAAATAAATAAAAGCAACATGGATGAGGGGGTAGACCCTAAAATAAAATACAAACAGAAGAAAAAAATGACCTGAACTACATTTCCAATGAATTATACAACCACATGAGGTGAGGAAGAGGGAGGGAGAAGTGACCCAAAGAACTTTTAAACACAGCTTTTGAATTATATACAACATTCATGGTAAACTATACAAAGGTATAGGTTAATTCTAAAACAGTTTTAATCTTTCTAGCACTGCACAAATAAATACATTGTGGGTAAAGGGAACAGTTTCTCACTGTTGGAGCAGAGTTACAAACATGGAAAGGGGTAATAACAGGTTGAACTTTGTGGTGTCGAAATAGGATCAAGTGTGTCAGGATAAACTCATGGTGTTTTAATACATGTAAGATAGATAAAAAATATATATTACACATACAAGTAAAATATATATTAACTATATATTATGTATATATTAATTATATACACATAAAATATATTAATTACATATATTTAATATAAAAATAGAATTAATTTAATATAAACATATTGTGATAGGCAACCTCTGTGTTACTGAACCGCAGAAACACCTCCCGCCTGCAGAGGGGGGCGAATGACAAGCCTCCATGTTTTGTCTCTGTACTTTGTGAGCTCCCATGTTTTGTCTCTGTACTCTGTAAGCTTCATATTAAGCCCCTGTGCTTTGTTTTTACCAAATAAGGTAGCTAGACCTAACTTCCGCATGAGGCTTCTGTAATCTTGCTTTGCCACGTAGGCAGGAAGTCCGGGGCTATTTAAACCCCAGAGAGTCAGACTTCAGGGCTCAGAATTTGGAGTCCTTCTCCCCTGAGCCTGCGCGTAATAAAGAGTCATGCTCCGAGTTCTCTCCCGCGTGTGAGTTATTTTTCCACAACAATATAATTAATATATTTTATGTGTATATACATATAATCTGTCTAGCTCTATGTGCTGAGAGAGCCTAAAACAAGGACGACTCAATGACATTGTACACACCTAGCTCCCAGATTTTGATTTCAAAATAATTACACATGGATAGAATGTCCTTCAATGTTCCTTACAACCCTGAGATTCAAAGACTTTATCAAATGACCATGATTAACTTAAAATCTGGATGAAAATATAAATTTGTCACACTTACATAATAGATATGTCACATTATAGTCAATTTTAAATATAAGATGAATTAATATTGTCATTAAAATATAAATATTTTACTACATAACCACATCAAATAGCAAACAAAATTTAAATTACCCTCTTGTCCATTTCATAAGATGAAGCTTCCGTACTTGGCAAAAGATGAGTAATAGTGGCTATCAGGATCTGAAAAAACAAACCAAACAAACAAACACACAAAAGTAAAAAGAGAGGAAAAAAAAGCACAAAATATGTTTATAAACTAATGGTGCACTCTAAAACTGAAATGTTACTGCTAAAATGATGTAGAATATATTGTTGCAAGTTTATCCTGAAACATTAACAATGTTATTTCAAAGTAATTTTTAATATGTAAACTTTTCAAGTACTTCTTAACTATCAATCATTTACAATCCTCATATATAAAACCAACATTGTATTTCCCCCCAAGTTGTTTTATTAACATCTTTTTAATTTTTATTTATTTGTTTTATTTGCTTTACAGTTGTTCCAATTATTTCCCCCTTTAGTCCCTTCTGCCCTGCTCAGCCTGCCCCCAACTGTCAGCCAATCCCCACCCCGTTGTCTGTGTCCATGTGTCCTTCCTGTGCGTTCCATGACTAATCCCTTCCCCTTCTTTCAAACAGTCCCCACCTTCATCCTCCTGTCCTACAGCTGTCAGTCTGTTCTGTGAGTCTATGTCTCTGGTTCTATTTTGCTCATTAGTTTATTTTGTTCATTAGATTCCTCTTATAAGTGAGATCATAGAACCAACATTATATATTGTCAACTATAAATGCCATTTTGCAATTTCATGCATAGAAAATTCATTCTTAATGTAGATCTTAGCAATGTTGGCAACTTTCACCTTTTCATTTAAAGAAAGCCCTTTATACCCTCTCTTTGGTATATCTGAATTGCCAGCATCTTACTACTCTTACACTTTAAGGCCTTTAATAAGTAAAATATGGTTTACTGAACACAACCATTGGGATACCATGACAGATGATCCAATAACTGTGACAGCTACTAATGGGCAGTAGTGTATACAGTGTGGATATGCTGGACAAAGGGATGATTCACATCCCAGGCCGGATGGAGAGGGCCAGTATGAGATTTCACAATACTACTCAGAACAGCATGCAATTTAAAACTTACTATAAATTGTTTATTTCGGAAAATTTCTATTTATTATTTTTGGACTGCAGTCGACCGTGGGTAATGAAAATTGCAGAAAGCAAAACTGTGGGTAAGGGAGGACTACTGTAACTGGAAAGATATTCCATGTTATAGATTGGAAGAGTTAATATTGTTCAATTGTTCATACCACCCATAGAGATCTACAAATTCAATAAAACCCAAAATTCCAATGGCATTTTTCTCATAAACAGAAAATACTATTTTAAAATCTGTATGAACCAAAACGCCATGAAGAACCAACACTATCTTGAGAAAGAAGAACGAAGTTGGAAGCATCACACTTCCTGATTTCAAATTACATTATAAAGCTATAGTAATAAAAATATGACAGTAAGGTATAGGCATAAAACAGAGTAGATCAGAATAGAGAGCCTATACACAAACCCATGCTTACGCGGTCAACTAATCTTTGACAAGGGCACCAAAAACACACAATGGTGAAAGCACAGTCTCTTCAATAAATGGTGCTGTGAAAACTAAATAGCCACACACAAAAGAACAAAAGTGCACCCCTATCTTACACCACTCACAAAAATTACTCTAAATAAATCAAAGATTTAAGTGTAAGGACTGAAACCATAAAATTCCTAGAAGAAAACATATGGAAAATGATTCTTGATATTGGTCTTGGCACTGATTTCCTGGATAAGATACCCAAAGCACAGGTTAATTTCCACAATATATAAAGAACTTATACAACTCAACACCAGGAAGACAACTCAATTAAGAAACAGGCAAATGACCTTAACAGACACTTCTCCAAAAAGGGCACACAGATGACCAATATACATATGAGAAAAATGCTCAATGTCACTAATCATCAGAGAGATGCAAATTAAAACCACACTGAGATGTCACCTCACTCACACCTGTTAGAATGGTTAACATCAACAAATCAAGAAACAACAAGCGTCCATCAGTAAATGAGTGGATAAAAAAGCTGTGGTTGTCCTGGATGGGTGGCTCAGTTGATTGGAGCATCGTCCCATACACCAAAAGGTTGCAGGTTCAATCCCATCAGAAGGCATATGGGAGGCAATCGATCGGTGTTTCTCTCACATCGATGTTTTGTGTATGTGCATGGTCCCTCTCTCTCTCTCAATCAATCAATAACATATCCTCAGGTAAGGATTTATTTTTTTTGATTCGCAGCCCACGCTCAATCCACTGAGCCACACCAGCCAGGGCATGGATTTTTTTTAAAAACAAGCTGTGGTACATTTATACAATGGAATACTACATGGCTGTAAAAAAAAAAAAAAAGGCAATCTTATCTGCTGTGACAACACGTATGGACCTGGAGATTATTATGCTAAATCAGAGAAATAAGCTAGTCAGAGAAAGCCAAATACCATATGAGCTCACATATATGTGGAATCTAATGAACAAAATGAACTGACGAACAGAAGAGAAACACAGGCATGGATACATGGAGCAGACTGACAGCTGTCAGGGGGGCAAGGTTTGGCAGTCTGGAGGGAAGAAGGTGAAGGGATTAAACACACACACACATACGGGGGGATGGAAAGAGACTTTGCTTGGGGTGATGGGTGAATGATGCAGTGTGCAGATCATGTTTTATTGAGTTGTACACTTGAAACCTGTACCCCAATAAATTCAATAAAAAATGTAAGTGTAGCCCGGCTGGTGTAGCTCAGTGGATTGAGCGCGGGCTGGGAACCAGAGGGTCCCGGTTCGATTCCCAGTCGGGGCACATGCCTGGGTTGCGGGCCAGGTCCCCAGTGAGGACCATGTGAGAAGCAACCATACATTGCTCTTTCTCCCTCCCTTCTCCTCTCTGAAAATAAATAAATAAAATCTTTAAAAAAAAAAATGTAAGTGTAGAAGACAGGACTTAAAATTTGAAAACTTCATAATAATTGGCTGAAGAGATAAGAAAATAATAAATCAAAATAATGTCCAAAATAATGAGTAGTATGTTTTCTTAGTCTAAGAGAGAGAATGAAGCCAAATGCACATTCATAAAGACAATGACAACTATAAATTTGCAGGTAGCATTTAAAAACAAGAACACAATCTTCTACAATAAAAAACAAAGTACCATCAGGAATTACGTTTGCTACTCAAAAACACATCCTGTGTTGCCATTATCTACCTATGCAAAATTTGAAGAAAACTACTAAATAATTTTATAATTCAAGGTACCCAAATCTAAAAATCTTCAACAAGGTCATTATAAAAAAATACAAAATTACCTACTTGAATAATTTTCAAGGGAGAATCGGGCTGGTGAATCTGAAGTCTAGGCAGATAATGAACCAGCATGTGAAGCATGTTACAAGCGACATGGGCTACTGTTTTATTAGTAAACTGGAATAATAACAAAAGAAAAAAACTTATAAGCATTTCTTCTCGAACTGTTATTCATCAATGCATTAGCTGCTGAAAAATTTACATTTCATACATGTTTCCTTTTGTCATTCTATATTTATAATGTTTATTAAAATATTAGGGAGATATACAGCTGCAAAATCAAAATAAAAAATCACAACACATTCCAAAGGCACAATTAACTTTATTTTTCATTTGTAATGTTTGACTGTCCTCATTCAAATTTTATTCCATTTTCTCTTACCTGCTTTGCTGCAGTAGCCTCTAATCTTATTATCAATCCTTCCTCATTCCAATCTACTATACACCATTCTTCCAAATTAATCTTCTAAAGAACTCCCCCTATGCTGACATTCTCTATGCTTCAAACTCTTAAATAACTCCACAATGGCATAAAGTCAAAGTTTTTATGCTTATCTCTCTATGACCAAATCCTACCCATTTTTCAAGCCCTGACCAAATGTCTCCTCTTTCCAAAGTCTTCTGTGGTACCCAAGTCCAAGTGATCTCTGCTTCCTCTGAACTCTATAGTTTACACACACCACTCATTTGGTTCTCTAGACTTTTTTAATGTTGTAACTCTTATTTTAATCTTTTTCAGTCATCACATTAATTTCCTGAATCTAGTATTTACAATTCTTCTCATTTTGGTATCCCTTATTCTTCCTAACAAAGTGCCGCATGCCAGTACGTGCTCAGAAATATCTGCCAAATCAGTAATATTTGTACTTTGTATTCAGAGTCCTACACAGATAGTATCTTACAGGTCTTAAGACAGAAACAATAGTATATATCCTTTCAGAAACAAAAAAATATCCATTTATTCACTCAGACTCTCCAAATAATTAGGTTATTATTTCTGAACAAATCTTACTCTGTTCACAAAGAGGGTGTTTAACTTGAATGATAAAGCCAAAAAGTTAAGCAGCTTAAAAATTCAGATGTGATGAAGATCAAATAGTAGGTTACAAAAATACTGATAAAGAAAAAAATAAACAACACTACATATGCTGTTAAATGACTAGATTCCTTTTTTAGGAGTCATCTGTATGTATTCCGGGGACAAAGCCAACTATAAAAAAAGATGAGATAAAATGGGTCATTACTTGGATTACCTAAATTCAAGAGTAGGACCACTCTTAATGAAAAAGTTAGGATCAAGGAAACAATGTAATAATAAATTAATGAACACATTTATTAAATGTTTTACATCTATAAGGGCATAAGATAAAATTAAAAGCTGGAGAAGAATAATCATGACTCTATACTATCTTAATATATTCCACTAAGTAGTTTTTTTTCTCTTACCTTTAAGGAAACACAAATTACATTCAGAGCTTCCTTAATTTGAGGATGATGAGACTCATGGACTAGTTCTTCACAAATCCAAATACCTAAACTGCAAAGTGCTACACATCTGCAAAAAGGCAACCAATGATACAAAATAAAAGTGTATGAGCCTTAAATTAAATGAAACCATCCCCACAACCACAACCAGCCAACAACACAGAATGAACACGCACTGTTTAACTAAATTGATCTAGACTCTGTAAATTAATGTACTCTGTACATTAGTTCTTCTGAGGAAGAGAAAGTGAGAGGAAAGCATATCCACAAAACTCTAATTTTCAATTATAGTTTAGTACCAAGATCATAGGCAAAGATAATACACAGGATTTTTCTAACAAACTCATATTAATAAACTGATATTTCCATAAAGCTTCCCAAATATGTAACCTTTCAAAAAGGAAAGTATAATTTGATGAACTGATAGCAGCAAGGCGAACTTAAAAACTAGAAGCAGCTAGGATAAGACAAATATTATTTTCATTATCATTTACATTTAACACAGCTCACTACAAACTCATAAAAACAAGTTAGGATCACAAATAAAATGCATATGCTTTATAAAGGGAGTCCGACAGAAATGAACTTGTAGAATTTTTGTTCTGTTGCCTGATGTCTTGTGAACCTTCATTCCCTACTTCAACTGAATTTCAGCTTGAAAGGAGAACTTGTGATTGGAATCAGTAGAATTCCATTAGTGTGTTCGAATATACGCTTCTGATGAAGACTAAAATGATCCTAAGAAGAAAAAAGTCGACTCCTAATATCTTGGTATACCTGGCATGTATTGATATTGATATTCTTAAATTGAGTAGAATGCTAAACTTCAGAACAATTCAATGCAGAAACATTTCACTTCCTAAACAAACTGGACCAGAAGTTTCAGTTGAGCACA
Organism: Micronycteris hirsuta; assembly: GCA_004026765.1. Classification (NCBI taxonomy): domain Eukaryota; kingdom Metazoa; phylum Chordata; class Mammalia; order Chiroptera; family Phyllostomidae; genus Micronycteris; species Micronycteris hirsuta. The sequence continues at coordinate 25,006 of PVJI01001826.1, forward strand.
GTATTAATGCTACTAAAATTGTTTACTATCAAAACCACGACAGCCGTCATCATGCCCGCAGTACCCAGCGTGAGCTCGCCTGCCAGAACATGAAAAAGCAGAGTGACTCGGTTAAGGGAAAGCGCGGAGATGACAAGCTTTCTGCTGCTACTGCCAGCAGAGACTCTGAGATAACCCAGCAAAAGCAGAAAAAGGCGAACAAGAAGGCGGAACCCAAGTAGCTTTGTGGCTTTGTGTCCAACCTTCCTGCCCTTCGCCCGGGTGCCTAGGGTTAAGTCCCAGCATGCTCGCGTTTCCTCCTGCAGTGCTCACAGGTCCTAGCGCCGATGGCATGCCCATTGCCCTGGGTCTGCAGCAGGTCCCTTTTGTGCTTCCTTTCCCTCAGGTAGCCTCTCTCCCTGGGCCACTCCTGGGGGTGAGGAGGTTATCCCTTGCCAGTGGTTTTTATTACTGTGGTGCGAACCCCAAAGTAATAAAAGTAGCTTTAAATTTAAAACAAAAAACCACCAAAAAAAAAAAAAAAAAAAAAACCCCAACAGAACAAAAAAACTCTACCAGAAAGTCTTCTAAGCAATTCTACTGCTTTATTTCTTCCCTGCTATTGTCCACCCACAAATCTTGGGTAATATTTACAGATGTAAATAACCAAGTTTCAGGGTTAGCAGTATGTAGAGCTATATTCCTAAAGTAACATTAAACTCTGAAGTGAAGCACAGCTCTCCACTGATGCAGCTAACTAAAGGCACAGACTGGGAGCACAACTATTTAACAGTACTTTTTTTTAAACAAAGGGATAAGATACGTGTGCATGTACACATGTATGCATGTATAGTTTCCTACAGTTCTAAAAAGATGTCCAAATAATTTAGATTACTCCCAGTATGGCTCAACTCTCTGCTCCAGGTCAATTTTGGGAGTATAAGCTTCTAAGACATCACATTCCTGAAAAGTACAGGAAACACGTTTATAAAATGGTTATTTTCAACTTATGGGATTTTCCTATACTTTCCAAAACATTTAATTTTTATTGTATTTTTTTCCCATTACCATATAGTCTCCATATACCCCACTTCCCCCAGCAGTCACCACCCTGTTGTCCATATCCATGAGTCCTTTTTCTTTCCTATACTCTTACTACAAGCTTTTGTGTTCATGGTGTCAAAATTTACTTCTGGGCAGCTATATTTTAGGCTTCAATATTCTTTACTTGAGAGGCAACACAGTTAAAAAGAAAAAGGCAAAAAATCTAGAACCTGGAGCTCTAGGTTCAAATCTGGTTCAGCCACTATTATTTATGGATCTAATAAAGCTCTGAAGGCAAACCGTCAAGGTTTTAATCACGGCTCTGCCATTTCTGGGTGATAGGGCTGATTATTTAAATACTCTGGGTTCCCATAATAAGGAGGATACAAATTATACCTATCTTCTAGAGTTGTTTCAAAGATTAAATGAGGTAATAAAGTATTTAGAATAGTGTCTGGCACCTAGAAAGGGCTTAATAAATGTTAGCTTTCTAAGCCATCGGTTTCTTGCTAGCAAAATTGGAAGAATAATGATGGTTCCATTAATTTCTCAGCACTGTGATGAGGAATAAATGAAACAATATTATAGAAAAGTTGTGGAAACTTAAAGGTTGTCATTTTCAACATAGAAAATACTAGAGAAATAATAATGAAAGTTATCCAATTTGAGGATAAAGCTATCAAAAATGAAAATACAGTATAATGATAAAGACAATGTCATTTTCTGGAGATGTCTAATATTAAAATGGAATTAATGTAAAAAATTTACTCAAGATTTGTTTTTAGTTAACTTTGCAATTAAGTGAGAAACATATGGAATTGAATTAAAAAATTGGAGCTACGTCTCATTTAAGCAAACTGCTCATTTTATATTATTTTTATTTGCTGGAAAAAAGAGGTTTCAATTAGAGTTAAATCCAAATGATCAGAGCAATGATCTGTACTTTAATGAACCTTCAGTCAAAAAATGTGTTGGAAATGAAGAACTTCGCTGAGATGAAGGCCAGAGGAGTAGTAACACAGACTAATGTTGAGAGAATGACATACTATTATAATGAGATTCAAGAAATATGTAAATTGAAGGGTTTTCAGGAACCACTATAGAGGACACATGGACAGAACCAAGGGGGAGGAGGGAGGCAGGAGGGGGAGGTGGGTTTGGAGGGGGTGAGAGGAGGGGAGGGGAGAGGATGCAGACAACCGTAATTGAACAACAATGAAGTAATATTAAAAAAAAAAGAAATATATAAATTGATGATATTTTAGGGATGAGAAAAAACATGATGTGTTATTGACAACCAGCTGGTTTAAATCTAAACTTTTGGAAAGGTTTAGTAAAACAGAAAATGCCAAGTTTTCACTTCTTAATAACACATTTGAAAAGGAAAACATTCTAAAAACTTACTTATATATTTTTTAAAACATCCTGATCAAATATTTGTTAATATCAACATATACTATATTCTTAAATATATTACTTTTTACAATAATGTTTATTTTAATTGAATTTAACAAACATTCATTGGGTAACTACTACTACATTTAAAGGTATTGCATAAGAAACAGTGACAAATATAATTTGAAAGGAAAGCAAAATGTACTTAAATTAAAAGAAGTCATTTTCACCCTAGCTGGTGTGGCTCAGTGGATTGAGCAGCAGCCTGTGAACTGCAAAGTCTCTGGTTCGATTCCCAGTCAGGGCACATGCCTGGGTTGTAGGCTGGGTCCCCAGTTGCGGGGCATGCAAGACGCAACAGATTGATGTTTCTACCCCTATCTTTTTTCTTCCCTTCCTCTATCTCTAAAAATAAATATACAAAAATCTTTCCAAAAAACTCTAAAGAAGGGTATTTGGACTTCTGGCCAAGATAGAGGTGTAGGTAGAAACATTTTGCCTCTTCGCACAACCAAAAGAAGGACAACAAATTTAAAAACAAAAATAACCAGAACATCCAGAAAATCGAACTGTATGGAAGTCTGACAACCAAAGAGTTGAAGAAACATTTATCCAGACCGGTAGGAAGAGCAGAGACAAGCATCCAGGGTGGAGAGGACTCAGCAAGGCAACGGATGGAGGACAGGGTGGGTGAGGCTTAGGCTGGCGGATGAGGAGGTCCCACATGCGTGCAGATAAACTGGGAGGAAACAACTGGGGAGTGAGAAAGGCTATGCAATCCAGGGTTCCAGAGCAGGAAAAGAAAGCCTCAAAATCTCTGGTGGTAAAAACCTATGGAGGTTGGGGTGGCAAAAGAAACTCCCAGCCTCACAAGAGAGTTCATTGGGAACACCTACAGGGTCCTGGAATGTACACAAAACCATCCACCCGGGAATCAGCACCAAAAGGGCCCGATTTGTTTGTGGGCAGCTGGGGAAGTGACTAAAAACTAGCTGAGAGCTGAGCAAGCAGCACTGTTCCCTCTTGGACATCTGCTCCACATATAGCACCACACCAGGGTTGCCCCGCCCTGGCAAATATCTAAGGCCACGCCCTCTACAATGTAACAGCTGGGCCAAGAAAAAAAAACTATGGCCCTAATGAAAGAACAGATCAAAGCTTCAAAAACAGAACTAAGCGATGAAGAGATAGCCAGCCTATCAGATGCACAGTTCAAAAAACTGCTAATCAGGATGCTCACAGAAATGGTTGAGTATGGTCGCAAAATAGAAGAAAAAATGAATCCTATGCAAAGTGAAATAAAGAAAAATATACAGGGAAACAACAGTGAAGAGAAGGAAACTGGGATTCATATAAACAGTTTGGAGCAGAAGGAAGAAATAAACATTCAACCAGAACAGAATAAAGAAACAGGAATTCAAAAAAATGAGGAGAGGTTTGGAACCTCCAGGACATCTTTAAACATTCCGACATCTGAATTATAGGGGTACCAGAAGGAGAGGAGGAAGAACAACAAATTGAAAACTTACTTGAAAAAATAATGAAGGAGAACTTCCCCAGTCTGGCAAAGGAAATAGACTTCTAGGAAGTCCAGGAAGCTCAGAGAGTCCCAAAGAAGTTGGACCCAAGGAGGAACACACCAAGGCAGATCATAACTACATTACCCAAGATTAAAAATAAGGAGAGACTCTTAGAAGCAGCAAGAGAAAAGGAGACAATTACCTATATAGGAGTTCCCATAAGACTGTCAGCTGATTTCTCAAAAGAGACCTTACAGGCAAGAAGGGGCTGGAAAGAAGTATTCCAAGTCATGAAAGGCAAGGACCTACATCCAAGATTACCCTATCCAGCAAAGCTTTCATTTAGAATGGAAGGGCAGATAAAGTGCTTCCCAGATAAGGTCAAGTTCAAGGAGTTCATCATCACTAAGACCTTAATATATGAAATGTTAAAGGGACTTATTGAAGAAAAAGAAGATCAAAACTGTGAGCAGTAAAATGACAACAAACTCACAACTATCAACAACTGAACCTAAAAACAAAAACAAGAAACTAAGCAAACAACTAGAACCGGAGAATCACAGAAATGGAGATCACATGGAAGGTTATCAGCAGGGAGGGGGAGGGGAGAGATTAGGGGAAAAGGTACAGGGAATAAGAAGCATAATGGTACAAAATCGACAGGGGGAGGTTAAGAATAGTATAGGAAATAGAGAAGCCAAAGAACTTATATGTATGACCCAGGGACATGAACTAAGAGGAGGGAATGTGGGGGTGGGGGGAGTGCAGTACAGGGTAGGGGGGAATAAAGGGAGGAAAGTGGGATCACTGTAATAGCATAATCAATAAAATATATTTTAAGAAAACTAAAGAAAGAAAAAAGAAGTTATTTTCAATAGAGAGGGTTAAGATACTGAAAGGGTGACGTGTGTGTGTGTGTGTGTGTGTGTGTGTGTGTGTGTACTTCAAAGATTTTATTTATTTATTTTTAGAGAAAGGGGAAGGGAAGGAGAAAGAGAGGTAGAGAAACATCAATGTGTGGTTGTTCTCATGTGCCCCCCACCGGGGACCAGGCCCACAACCTAGGCATGTGCACTGACTAGGAATGGAACCAGTGGCGCTTTGGTTTGCAGGCCCGCACTCAATCCACTGAGCTACACCAGCCAGGGAGGGTGACTAGTATATTTTAGTGAAAGTCTTATTTAAATGACAAAAGTATTTAATCATCCAAATAATTTAAATTTATAAATCAAAATTACTTTTGTGTATCTGAAACAATGTGGACTGCGAAATAATTCAATCAACTTCTAATATAAGGTTCCTAGTAGTTATGACAAGTCTTAAGAATATCTGACCTACCGTGCAGGACCAGAGGGCTCATCTCTTGCTGAGCTTAATACAGTTTTGATTATAAGTTCCTAAAATAAAGGGGAAATAGAAGCAATGAGTAAGAGTTCATTCATTAATTCAACAAATATTAATTGGCTACTATGCCAGGTGATAGGAATACTGTAGTGAAATAAAAGTCTTTGTTCTCACATGCATACTTTTAATTGGGCTAAATATTACTCATAAAATGAGTAAGAAAAATAAAACAATGGTATGGTCTGAACGTCCTCCACCCCTGGCAAATTCACATGTTGAAATCCTAGCCCCACAGGTGCTTAGGGCATCAGGGTGGAACCTTTATGAATCGGATCAATGGTCTTACAAGAGACCCACAACAGAGCACGGTGGCCCCTTTTACTTTGTGAGGACACAGGGAGAAGGCCCAGGAGGAACCACGAAGAGGACCCTCCCCCGAATGAGATTATGCTAAACCCTTAACTGCAAACTTCTCAGCCTCCAGAAATGTGAGAAATAAATTTTTGTCATTTTTATAAGCTACCCAATCTGTAATATTTTGTTATAGCAGCCCAAAACAACTTTGCACCGATTTTTACTTGAAATTTTAAAAAAGGCTTATAAGCAATTAGGAGTCTATCTGCTTCCAATCAAATACCATTATCTTTATTTTTAAGGTTTAATATCTGTGGTAAGTTCCATCAGCAATTATACAGTCACAGTTTAATTTTGCACCATCTTCTGTTCAAGCCTGTTAGTACTTCTGGTACAACGGGAGCCCAAAGCCCCGTTCCTACAGCAGAACAGAATATTTTGTTTGATTCCTCACATTGGGAAATAGGCAAAGGGTGAGAGTCACTATGCAGGTTTAGTGCCATTTCAATCTTTGAAGCTTTGCATTAGCAGCGCAGTATTTGACACACAGAATGTTTCAATAAATAGCCAATGAGTGAATGAATAAATCCTAAGAGACTGATATGTGAGCGGGTTCAGTAATAAGAAAATGTTTCCAAAGCAGTTAAAAACACAAAAAAAGGCTATGCTCCTAATGGACATTCTAGCCTTTGTGTCAGAGGCGTGTGGCTGGTTAATATTACTTAACAACTGCGTGGATTTCTAAGAAAAGAAAGAATACAGATTTTATTGAATATACATTATGATTATACTGTCATTTAAATACTAAAAATTGGCATCTGGTTTCTTACCTTAACATCTGTAAACTGAGACACAGCAATATCAGGAATATTGGGATGGAGAGCAGGCAATTCACAATATAAGTTAGGAAAGCAAACCAAAGATCCCAGAAGAACTTGTGCTTCTACTCTTGGTGCCTATATATGCAGATTTTTAAGATTTTTTAAATGTATTTATGTTATTAAATTACCCCCAAAATTACTTTATCACTAAACCATATTTCACAGAGAAGTGACTGAATAAGACAAAATTAAAAAAGAACAGAAAACACAAAAAGATTCAGGTTTCACCTACATTTTCCATATAAATTATTTATTTTTATTTATTCTCAATAAATGCAATAGCAGAACTTTTCTTAAGAGCAACTAACAAGCAGAAATTAGCCACAGTTAAGAAGAATAAAATTATGTAAATGTAAAAAGACAGTTTAGCTAACAATATAAAATTACCCTAATTTTGAGGAAACATATAAATACTTTTGTTTTAAAGGCAATTCATACATTATAACACATTGCTCTTTAAAATTTTTCAATTAAATTTACTGGGGTGACATTGGTTAATAAATAGTGACATTGTTCAAATGAGCATATGACTCAATTCACTAGATTATATTTGTTACTATCTAAGAATTAGTAAAATAACTAAGGATGAAAATGTTAACTATATTTTCAAGAAATTATTCTAAATGGTTTTTATATTACGCACATGAGGAAAAGCATAGCCTGTACTACTACTAAAAGCAAACTTAGAATTTATGCCTGGACTGCAGATGAAGGATTTTTTCCTTAGCTGTATTAAGCCATTCCTGAAGTATTAGAACTGAATTTTTCTTTTTCTTCTGACTTCTTACATCCCTACCAAACACCAACATCAACGTACTAATATAGTGTTATATTTACTAAAATAACTACAAATTGCTTTGTATGTTTAGTAATACCTAACAAAAATGCTAAAACAATTTATTAGAAATATAATAATTCTATTCACATAAATCAAGAACCTATCTTCACCAGGATTTCCTTATGTTAATAAGTGCATAATGGAGGCAACAGAGTAGTACTTTATAATGAAATCCAACAAACCACTCATTTCAGTATTTTAAAAAATCTAGATTTTAGATACAAGGCAGTGGCAGAAATGGGCAGGGTAAGCTGGTGGTCACCATCCTAATTTAAAGTAAGTTACCCTATAAAAATGAAACTGATAAAAAAATCATTATTTAATGAAAGAGATTACATAAGGGTTTTTCTTGAAAGGTGGATAAGGTAACCGGAAATGTTCAGGTATATAGATATAATGGGGGCAGACCTGGAATGTGATTGTATTTAAGAAAAGCAAAAAGTAATTAATTATTTTGTAATATGCCTGGCAGGCGATGGGGACAGTGTTGACTAACAAAAAGATGTTATGTATGGGATCTAAATTGGAAATCCAAGGAGCAAGATGTATACTGTGTACCTGAAACATCATCCAGAAGAAGACTATCCTTAACCTTATAGTGGAAATGTGGGTATCAGGTTTGATTCCTGTGATTAATTTAGTTTCCTGTGCTGTCTTTCTCAACAGGTATTCCTCATATGAACCAGGATGACTGTTTTCTAAATTTTCCCAAGGATGTTACATAAGTAGTGTTCTAGATGTGCAGGAGGGAAGTGTAGTCACATAAAATAGATTCCTAGGGACATTAGGGCTTAATTCTCTTGCAGAACCTTGAGAAAGACTGCAGGAAATATGCTGACTAGTCATCTGGAATAACTGGCCCATTGAACAGTAATAGTTTTCATAGTAAACTGATAAAAAATGGCAATGGTTTATGGATCGGTCTCCACTAAGCTCTAGAAAACTTTTGCCTGTATCCAAGAGATGAATAATCTGTGTACACTGATACTATGATAATATATTGCCTTGTTACTTGTTTACCGTCTTTAGTTTGTCTTCAACTTAATGTACTCCTAGATTAATACAGTTATTTAATATTCCCAAAGCACAAATTCAATCACCTTTCTCCCTACTTTAAAAAATTTAACTGTTCATCCAATATAAAAAATTATGATCTGAGTTGTAGCATTCAAAACCTCCCAAGATGCAGTAGTCCAAAGCAGTGCTTCTTAATCTTTCATGTCCGCATTAACCATCTGGGCTACAGTTAAAATGCCTGTTCTATTTCAGCACATCTGGGACGGGGTCTGAGACTCAGCAACTCTAACAAGCACCCAGATCAGGACAAACATTTCTGGTGTGCAGACCACGTTTTGGATAGCTGGGATCTAAAACACCTTTCTGTTCTTTTTGTCTACTAGCTTCTCAACAATTATTTGTTGTTCCTTGAATATAACCTACTCATGCCTTTTTCCCTCAACCTGGAATACCATCCCTCATCTCCATCCTCACATATAAAAATATTACTAATTTTTCTTTTTTTTTTTTTAAAGATTTTTATTTTTTAGAGAGAGGAGAAGGGAGGGAGAAAGCAATGAAGAAACAGCAATGTATGGGTGCCTCTCACATGGCCCTCACTGGGGACCTGGCCCGCAACCCAGGCATGTGCCCTGACTGGGAATCAAACCGGGACCCTCTGGTTCCCAGCCCACGCTCAATCCACTGAGCTACACCAGCCAGGGCAAATACTACTAATTTTTCAAGGACATATTCAAATATCTTTCACATGAAAACTCCCCAATATTCTAAAACCAAGTAAGATCTCTCTTTTGTCTGAATTACTATATAATTTTATTTAACAGACTCTCATATTGCACAATGTCATATAATGTCTCAACCATGTTACAAATACTAATTACTTTAATTCTTATAAAATAACTCCATGAGGAAGGTTATCTCCAATTTATAGTTGAAGAAACTGAGACAGAGGAATTAAGTAGTACGTAACTTGTACAAGGTCTCACAGCTAGTAAGTGGCAGAGCTGGGATCTGAACCTAGGCAGACTAATTCTAGACTCCATGCTTTTAACCACTATGCTAAGCTCCTCCTATTGGTACCTATTTGTTATCCATACTCTGTAGTTGTTAATACACTTTCGTATTTTCCCAGAAGCAGACTATATGTTGCTTGAGCACAGTTTTATCTCACTTATTCTATATCCTTCTGTACTGCACCCATGGAACACTTTGTACCCAAGGGGAAACAAAAAGAGAAGATAGCAGTAAAAGGGCTTAGCACCACGTTTAATATGTACTGTGCTGAATAAGTACTAACACGTTCAAACAATAAATACCTACAAGCGTGATGCTGGGCTAGGCCCTGAAGATGCAAGATGGGTAAGACATGAACACTGTTCTCAGGGAACTGGAGAAATGGGATTAATAACTAGCTATACATACAGGTTCTTCTTTTATTAGATTTCTTCTAGGTGATTGTACGCAGTTTCATGGCTTTCAATACCATCTATAAAGTACTGTTTCCCAGCTTTACATTTTCAGTCCTAATATCTCATTTGAGCTCCTGAGTAATACAACAGTCCTCCTAACATCTCTTCATGGATGTCTAACAGACAGCCTACTATGCCCCAAATAGAACTGCTCCTCATTAACTGTTGGTCTTTTGCAACTTATAACTTTTGCAAGTTATAAAGTGCTAGTCAAGTATTACTGATTTTTCTCTCCCCCAAACTCTTAGAATTTTCTAGTATGCTTTCAGTTAATTTATACTTTGATCCAGAGTGATCTTTCTAAAATTTGAGCATGTCACTCCTTTCTTAAAATCCTTCAATGGTTATCCATTCATTCTTTCCTCAGGATGAAATCTAATCTCTTCAGCACTATAAACACAGTCACTGCTTTTCTCTTTAGTTCACCTCTGCCACTTAAAATGAACATGTTCCAACTATACTAAGTTACCTGGCACTGTCTCAAAGCCCCACAGCTGCATGAAAAATCCTCACATACTGTTTGAGTTTAGAGTGTATTCCCAGAGTGAGTTTCTGGGTTACCCCACCTCTGTTTCTTTCTTTTTTCTTCTTATAGCTCACTGCCCTTGATTTACTTTCTTCTCTCCTTCTGTTTCCTTAGATTTCCTCAACTAAAACTTCTGTTTTGTTAAGCAGATTTAGTTCACTTTTATAGCTCGTGGATCAATTCATCAACTAATTTTAGTACTTTGTTATACTTCAAAATTTCTTATTTACTTTTTCTTAATGTTATTTATTTAATGTTTCTTATTTATTATTTCTTAATGTGGGAGAAGCAATCAATTCCAATTACACTGCAAAATTTCCTGAACATCAGACTGTTCTATTTTTTTTGTTAACAATAGCTTTTCCTTTGCTGCTTTGTTAGTTGAGTCCTGGTTAACTGAGATTGTTATATTATGAAGAACAGGAAATAAAAACTTACATTGAGAAAAGCTGAAGAAGCCACTCTGCCAGCTGCTACAATAAAATCCATAATAAGCATTGTGGCACCAGGCAAACCAAGTGAAAAAAATTGAGGTGAGCAGTGCTTGATGATTGTATTGACAATATCCTTAGGAATAAGGAAAGAAGTGGGAAAAAAATATCACAAATGTAATATTGAGTATCAGCTAATCAATATCCTTAAAAATAGGTATCACATGAAATATTAAAACAGGTAATTACTAAACACTGGCTGACTAATTACAAAGACTAATTTTAATTTCTCCAAATAATCCATGCTTAGTATTGTATTCTCAAAGTAAACATAAAACACATTTGTTTAACTGACGCCAATACAGCATTTTTTTTCACAAGAGAAGTTAGAAGGCTCTTTACTTCAGTTAAAACCAAACTGCAGAGTAGCTGCTCCAGCTGTTCATTATTTCCATGTGATAAATTTGATCTCTGAAGTTACATGACCTGTTACGTGGCAACTGAAGAGATTCTCTTTTTTAGATAAAAAAAGTTCCTTTGATGATAGATAGCTAGCATCAGAAATCTAGGTGTAGACATTTTTGAGGAAATATTCTTAACTTGGTTATTCATCTACTTGCTTTTGAAATTTACCATGAGAATGCAGTCTGTTAGGTTGTATTACTCAATCTGATTTATCTTAAACACACACTCTCTTTGTCTAGTAATTAAGAGTGCCAATTTATCTGTGACATGTTTATAAGGTAGAACATTGTAATTATTTCTAATCAATGTAAAAAGTTTTTTCATTTTTCAGAAAGCAATACAATTATTATCTTTTAACACATTTCATACCACACAGAAATCTCTAAGACGTACGCCAGGGATGGCACGATATTGGGCAAACTGCATGTTAATTAAATCATCTCGTGATGTGGTCCTTAACAGATGGCGCGCGAAACATGAGAAAACTCGTGAGTGGTACGAAAAGTGTTAATATAAATTTAATGCTCTTTAAATGAACTGGAAGTGAAATTTAACCACATTTGACAAAAATGTTTACATTATCTTGACTTGAAACCTCCCACAATTTTTATTTTATGGTCAGGATCAAGACCCCTGAAGTAGTATTCTAGAGTCATGATTATGACTGTATACTGTAATGACTGTGATTGATACAAACACAAAGTCATTAGACTCATCATTATGCTCACACAATTTATGGTAATAAGAAAATGTGATGTGTTGACTCTTGGAGTGGAAAAAAACCACTGCAAGACTAGATGAGCAAATCCATAGGCCTCAAGTGCCAATTATCAAGTAACAATCACAAAATGCCTAAGCTGTTGTCAATGTAAACAAATGATGCTTTAATCTCTTCAAAAAGCGAACTAGTTGGTATAACATTAGAGGAACGGTGCATTTAATAATCAAATAGTCCCTTAACTACAATAGCTTCTTTTTTCACCCACATTTCAAAAAAAAAAGAAAAATGAGGTTATTAAATGAAAGGTGTAAATAAACCATTACCTAAGGAAAAAATTTTAATTTTAAACCTAAAATGTCAAGAGTTAAACAGACTAGAGAATCAAAGGTAAATGTATAAAGCAACTTGTTAGAAAGTGTATATGTTTACCTGATCGATATGAAGTAATCCACAATGCATTATATTATAGAAATGTGTCAGAAAATCTCTATTTGGAGAAACATCTTGTCTTCTTTTCATTGTATTGCAAATAAGTTTATAAGCATGTAATTTACCTTGCTTATATTTATCAGTCAACATGGTTGCCTACAATTAGAAGATAACGGTTTTAATACTAAAAAACCAATACTATTTGTTAAATACTTAAACATTTGAATGTATCAAGCAATACATTTATTTTCATTTATTTCTATGTTGTCCCAATTTCTTTACTGAACTACCTAAACTATTACCAGTAAAATGATATAGTGTAGGCCCTGGTTGGTGTGGCTCAGAGGATTGAGTGCCGACCTGCGAACCAAAGGGTTGCTGGTTGGATTCCCAGTCAGGGCATATGCCAGGTCCCCAGTAGGGGCTGCATGAGTGCAACCACACATTGATGTTTCTCTGCCTCTCTTTCTCCTTCCCTTCCCCTCTGTTTAAAAATAAATAAAATCTTTTAAAAAATGTAAAAAATGTGATATAGTGTAGGTATGAATAACCAGTTTCACTTAGGAAAATGCATCAAACGTTATCAAATGACATTTGAAAGAATTACATCTTTAAAAGTACATACATATTGTGACACAAATGCAAAGTTAGTATTTCATTAAATATAATGAAAAAACATGACTTTCTATAAAGATGATGTATCCTGTAATTTCACTATGCCCACTCCCCACACTGATTAACCCTAAATGACTAAAAACTAAGTGCCTTCCAGAAGAAAGACTATCTAAGAGCTCTACTATCTGTCAAATGTTTAAGACTGACCACATACTTGTAGGCTAAATGAACTGTTTACACTGATATTTTATACATTAAGCTTACCTTGAAAAGCCAAGGTGTAAGAATTCTCAGTGGAGGAATCAGTATTGGTGGAGAAGGGGAGGTCATGTTATCAGTCGAAATGCCAAGGTTATCTCTTATCTGTAATTTTCAAATATAATGCAACAAACCTATGAAAAGTGTTCTCTCTTCCAATTTGTTATACTTTAAACTTGAGATTAAGCCCAGTATCTACCACTAACTACATATTTAATCATGGTTAAGTGACTTCATCATGGTAGCACAAATTTATAGTAAGGGGGTAGGGAGGTGGTGTGACTATATTATTTAAGGCTTCTACTTCTTAATACTTTATTTTACTTTTCTTCTCCCCTTATACCTTTTCTTTCGCACCTTAGCTAAATTCTGCCAAAGTTCACAGAGGTAATCAAAAACTTGGGCATGTATTTCAGGATCCATAATGGCATTGACATCTCCCAAAATGCCTAGCATTCTTCGCCACATTACAGTAGCAACATCAGCGTGCCATCCTGTGAGAGTACCCCCTGCCATCACACTACAGCATTCAGATGGAAATTCACTGATTTCTATAAAAAAATACACAAGTGTCAGTAATTTTTCTGGAGAACTAATTGCAAAAACACAAAAGAGCTGAATTAACAATCTTAAATATCTACAACAGTGAATAAAAGAAATGACAATATGCATTACTGTTACTTTTCCTCCAATAAGGTGAAAACATTATCAGTTCATAATTCCTTATTATGGCAATAATTACTTACTCAATAGTGTTTCTATCTAGATTTGCTTAAGGAGGAAATGATGAAATACCAGATGGAGAAGTTTATGTTTGATATAAAGATCATTACAACTACATACTCTAATAACTACTTCAGGTTATATCATCAAATTAATACAAAATCTCAAGCTGAAGGTAGAATCCTGCAGGAAGTCTTTGTAAGTCTGTTTCTTTGTAGTTAAAATTTGCAAAGAAATATATTTCACAATTATGCTAGAGCTAGCATTAAGAGGGTTATCAGATGACATGGAAAAATACACATTTAACTAAAACTTTAAAATAATCTAAAATGCCCATAATTATATTTTTGGTTATTTATATTGGCACAATTATACGTAAGAAATACAGGTGACCTTGGATCCTAGTGTCATTTCTATCACTAATTATGTGACGTACAAGTTACTAAAAAACCTCCCCGATGCTATATTTTTTTTGTTTGTAAAACAGATGGTTTTGCTGGATATCATTATAGGTCTTCTCCAGCTTAAAAAAATCTACTACTATTAATTTTTTAAAATTTTACTGAATGCAATAGGGTGACATTGGTTAATAAAATTATACAGGTTTCAGATGTACACTTCTATTAATACATACAAACCTATTTTCTATTCAACGTATATAGTGGAGAAGGTAAAATCATTAGAGAATCAGCAAAAACTTTTCAGTTAGATAAATCCTCAATGCATTGATAATTTATGTTTGTTAGTATCTGTACACCCTTTACTCTTAATGTTTACCTTTTTTCTCTTTGCTTGTGAAGTGTACAATAATTGACTGTGTTATTAAAAAGCTAATGAAGTCTTTCACAATAATAAAAAATAGGCTTCTGGTGTAAACCCACTAAAATAAAACAAAAGAAAGCCTGCAGTTTTAACCATCAATGTTAAGATCTCCTCTCTCCAGACCCTTTGTAATATAGTGATAAATCAACTGCTTTGTCTCTAATTTATCCGTCCCAAAGTAAAGCTGACAAAATCTTAAATGATTACAAAGCAAGCAACAATGTGTGGTTCTTTAAATCCCAGATTGGGCTGGTGGTGGTGTGAGGTAGCTATAAATGATTATTATGGGGACAGCAGAGACAATTTGATAATGAACTAAAATTATAGTGATGTATCAATATTAAATGTCTTGAATGTGGACATTATATTGTGGTCATGCAGGTAATAAATGTATACTTAGGACCTTCTGCTGAAGCGTTTAGCTGTGAAGAGTCTGATATTTATAATTCACTCTTAAATGACTTAGCAAAACTCCCCCAATTTAAAAAAGGTACAGTGGAATTCTTTTTTAGGGGGGTGGGTGGGACCTGTATAAGCAGATACAAAGGGATAAAGAGGCAAAATGTTAACTGGTGAATTTACCTACGGGATTTATGGGTATTCATTTTACTAGCCTTGCAACTTTTCTAAAAGTCTGGTTTTTTTCCCCAAATGTCAGTAAGAAAATTGAAAACAAACAAAAAATTGCAAGCCAAAGGAGGAAAGAAAAAGTCAGAAACCCACAACCAGATAACTAAGGCTATGTAATTCCAAGGTAATAGCACATTAATGAGTACCTTTAAAAAATGGTCTCATGGCTTTAAATTTTTTCCTTTCGTCAAAGAGCAAATCCACTAAATTACCAATGAAACTCGCACTTTGTGTTATTTATTGTAAATATCTCATCGACTATGTCCTTGACCAAAATTTTTAGCATATTTGCAAAATGACTTCTTATCCTGATGCTTATTTCATCATGTAGGGCTTAGCAAAAATAATTTGTTTTTCAATTTGTAGTTTTTAAGGTTTCCTAGTCAGTTTTTAACATTTACTTAAAAATAAAAAAAGAGCTTCCCAGACAAGAAAAAACTAAAGAAGTTCATCATCACTAAACCATTATTATATAAAATATTAAAGGGACTTATTAAAGAAAAAAATCAGAACTAGCAACAATAAAATGGTAATAAATACCTATCTATCAACAACTGAATCTAAAAAATAAACTAAGTAAATAAGATTGGAAACAGAATTAAGGATATAGAGAGCATTTTGACGGTTGCCAGATAGGGAGGGGATTTGGGGGAATGGGTGAAGAGGTGAGGGGATTAAGTACGAATAGGTAGTTACAGAAGCCATGGGGATGTAAAATACAGTATAGGAAATGGAGTAGCCAAAGAACTTATATGCATGACCCATGGACATGAACTAAGATGTGGGGACTGCCTGAAGGAATAGGAGGTACTGGGTGGAGGGGTACAAAGGTGGAAAAATTGGGACAAGTGTAATAGCATAATAAATAAATATAATTAAAAATAAAGTAAAAATACTTCATTTGGATGGCCTACTTTACAATTAAATTTAGTTGATACAGCTATAGAATCAAAATAAAAACAACTGATTTAATCAATTGTTTCACTGGAAACCTAATTAGCAAATGATAATTCTACTATTTTCTCTTGTGAGTCAGCAGGTTCTACAAATACAACACTAAGAATAATGATGCTAAATTATGTATTTCCTGCTTTAGGAAATGAATGGCAGTGAATCAATGAAAATACAGGGTTTGGCACAAATAACGCCCCCTTTTTTATTATAAACTCATAAGCATGTAATTCTTTAACATAATAGTATCACACTCAAGCACACCATATGACATTTTAGATGAAATGTTCAAATTAAAACTATATGTTATTACAGCCATGTTATTACCCTACCAACCACACTCAAGCAGGCATTACTTCTGCCAGACCCTGTTGAACACAAAATTAATGCAATCACTAATGCTAGAATTGTAATCAACTATGATAAAATAACAAATAACAAAAATCAGAGTATAAATATCTTGCTTTAAGAGCAAGAAAAAAATTATCGTAATAAATTTCCAAAAGACTTAAAAAGTCCAGTAACAATATACTACATAATAAATACATATATAATACATAATCAAAATTAAGATGCCTTATTTTAAGATCTCTTGACACTAATGCCCTGAAAGGAGAAATGGCAAATATCTAATTTCCAAATATTGCCTAGGTCATCTGGCGTCTGAAGAACAGAGTGGTGAAGCTTCTCATCCAGCTGCAGATCTTTCTGTTCCATGTGATCTACATTCAGTGTGGAAGGAGAAGGCGTTTGTGACCTGGATCCCAAAGCTGAGTGAACTGGAGAAGCACTTTCAGAACCTGTAGATATAATTTCACAAAATTAGTATAAAGTGGTAATTCAATACCCTCTACCAAAAATATAATGCTTAAAGCCCCAATAAAACAGGAATTAAAAAATCGAAAGCTAAAAAAGGTTATATATTAGCCAAAGAGGTAAAATCATAATATTATATAAAACTTTGTACCTAGGGATCTCATGTCTACCATAAAACTAGTAGAAATTAGAACTGGACATACTGGTTAATAGGAGCCATCAGTGAAAGCAAGAATCTCTACTCCCATTCCTGGTGCAGTACAGAAACTCTGGTGCCCACTGCTACTCTCCTTCATTTACGTCAATCCTGGGGCCATGAGCCCTATATGCCATCACTGCTAGCCTAATTACAATGGTCACTGAAGGTTCTCGAGTCACTAGTCTCCCTTTCACCCCCACTGCTCCCTCCCAATCCATTCTCCCAAGACAGAAAACAAGATCTAACAATCTAATGTAATCATGTCACTCCCTCATTTATATCCTCCTATGGCTCCTTAGTGAACTCAGCATAAGCCCAAACTTCTTAGTGTGTTTTCCCGTCTTTCTGTAACTTTCTTACTGCTCTTCTTCCCCTCTAGTACAGTGATTTTCAACCTTTCTCATCTCATGGCACACACGAATTACTAAAATTCTGTGGCACACCTAAAAATGTATTTTTTGCTGATCTGACAAAAAAAGGTGTAATTCTGTTTTTTGAGAGGAATGGGGGTAATCTAAGGGAAAAGAGGTCACTGCCCCTGCCTAAATAGTCAGGCACTGCATTTTTAAAAATTCTTGCAGCACACCAGTTGAAAATCACTGAAACAATCCATTTGCTCATCTTCTACTCATCCCCAACTCTACAATCTGTTAGGCTAATGTTCTTACTTACTTATCCTCTAATAGAGGAGATGGGGAAGAGGCAGAGTATGAAAACAAAGGATGGGTTCCTGCCTATCCAGTATTCCCACTGGCCAAACTTCATCGGCTTGAGCCCTGGCCAGTGCGGTTCAGTAGGAGCTGTATCCTGTAAATCTGGTCAGGGCATGTGCCTAGGTTGCTGGTTTGGTCCCCAGTCGGGGTGGGTATGAGAGGCAACCAATTGATGCTTCTCTCCTCCATCGATGTTTCTTTCTTTCCCTTCCCCTCTCTCTAAAATCAATAAGCATGTCCTTGGGTGAGAATTAAGGGAAAAGGAAAAAAAAGGCCTCCCATGGCCCCAAATATCCAGGTTTCACAATGACTTAATGTTTTACCTTAGAACAAAAATTTCATCTGCTTGATTTGGCTGAGGAAATGTGCCTAATTCAGACATGCAGAAATTCCTGCTCTAATCTTGCAAGTTCCAGCCAACCTCAGGATGCAAAAGCCACTCTACTGATATTTAAACTGGAAAGGATAATCTCCCACCAAAGGCACAGACTGCAGTGGAGACCAGAGTGAACCTGGCTCACACAGTGGAACTCCTGAATGACGGGCCACTAGCTGCTCAGGCTCCTGATGATCACTGCACTAACTCTGTGATGATGTGATACTGTATTTCACAACTGAAGTTCGTGGATATGACTTGTCATGTTATCATTGGGTTTGACCACACAAAAATAGTTGCTGAAGGGGATAATTTACTGTATAAACACAGAATATTACTACATTAAAGAGAATAGCCCTTCTAATAGGCAGTGCACTTTACGTTTTCTATACTTTACCAAAGAAATCTACAAAAATCTAAGTTGATTCTGAAAGACAATGAAAAAGGTAGAGTACAGTAGTTCTTAACTTTTCTGTGGTTATCTACTTAAAAATTACTGCAGGAAATGCTCTGGTGTAAACATACACAAAATTCTGCATACAATATTAGGAGTTCATAAAGTCCCCTGAAGCTTATCCATATAGACTCTAGGTTGAGAAACTCTTACATTAATTTTTTTCTCCATTAGTACATAAAGAAGAGTAAAATAAATTCTTAAGCAGTAATAAGTAATACTTAAAATCTATCAAATCAAATTCTAAACTGAATCTTGGGTGGCTTTTACACAAATGCATTTAAGGAATACATTCCCTTGAGTAACTTTACCAGTAACCGTTGCAACTTCAGCAAAGAAGGCTTGTTGATTAAGACTGTTTGTTTCAGAATCGACGTGAAGCGTGGTTACACTGGCTACTTCTTGCTCTTCGGCACTCTGATGATGACCAGAACCTGAATCCACATCAGCAGAGGATACAATCCCAGGATCAGCTCCAAAGCCAAAATCTATAGGAAGAAGAAATGCTAGTACAGAGGCCACAATCCCAAACAAAAATATTTACAAAAAAGATACAGCTACTTCAGCAAAATGATTAAACATTTATTCCCCTAAATGTATTCTATTCGTATACCACTCACACAAGTATAAACAATAACACTTGGAAGTTTATAGTTAGAAACAAATTTTTTTTTTTAAAGATTTTATTTATTTATTTTCGGAGAGAGGAGAAGGGAGAAAGAGCAATGTATGGCTGCCTCTCACATGGCCCTCACTGGGGGGACCTGGCCCACAACCCAGGCATGTGCCCCGACTGGGAATCGAACCGGGACCTTCTGGTTCCCAGCCCGTGCTCAATCCACTGAGCTACAACAGCTGGGCAGAAACAAAATTTTTTTAAGAATTTATTTATTTTTAGACAGAAGGGAAGGGAGGGAGGAAGAAAGGGAGAGAAACATCAATGTGTGGCTGCCTCCCACATGGGCCCCACTTGGGGAACCTGGCCTGCAACCCAGGCATGTGCCCTGAGTGGGAATTGAACCGGCGACCCCTTGGTTTGCAGCCTGAGCTCAATCCACTGAGCTACACTAGCCAGAGCTAGAAACAAATTTTTAAAGGTTCCAATAACTAATTATTAACAACTTAAGACAGACATATATCATCACTATTCTTATGCATGCTTTGATAGCTAGTAATACACTTACTGCTTTTCAAGTATTTTATTTATGTCTTTATTTTTTAAGTTGAAAAAATGATATAGTCTAATTTATCTATTTTTTTAAAAGATTTTTATTTATTTTTAGAGAGAGGAGAAGGGGAGGGAGAAAGAGAGGGAGAGAAACATTGATGTGTGAGAGGTAAATGGACTGGTTGCCTCTCACATGTCCCCAACCCAGGCATGTGCCCCTGACTGGGAATCAATCTGGCAATCCTTTGGTTCTCAGGCCGCCACTCAATCCACTGAGCCACATTAGCCAGGGCTCAAGCATTTTATAATCTGTAGTATAGGTATATATAATAAAAATGGTACATACATGGATGGTAAACATAATTTTTCTTTTAAACCATACTCCCAGTCTGAGGTAAGAGCAGTATATAACCATTAAGGATGGCAAACACGTAATTCTCCAATGTATCTCCTAGCTCTTCACAAACTTGGCTCCCAAGGGTTTAACTTTTTAAAAACTTTTTACCCTTGACCGACTACCAAGCGTAATATAGAATTATAGCAGAAAAGCTACATGGTAGTGATACAGTACCAAAAAATGCCACTGATGTCATTTTAACATGAAGCAGTTACTCAAGTAAGGTTCTGGGTACTGCCGCATTGAACGCAACTGTGCTGAACAGACTGAAGCGCTGGACATGACTAGACAGCGGTGCCCAAGTAGGAGGGTGTGAAATGACGCCAACTCATAAGCATGACTGTCTGTCTTCTATTCTCATGTCAAGTCCATTCTAATCTTTTTCCTTTCTACACTTTTGGTCTTAAAATATAATTAATTTTATGAAAGGACAGTGTATTTTGTTTATTCAAATGCCTTTAGTTTGGCAAAATAAAGTGGCCTCAACCTGAAGCGATTCCCTAAAACTTCCTTTGGAATTTCACTTAAAAAATGAAATCAAAGTATGTGGTAACCCCTTGCCTAAGTAACACTAAAGAGGAAGGTGACAGTCATATGATCCATAAGTCAGTCTAGAACAAAAAACAATCAACAACAAAAAAACCCCATAATGCTCATACAGAAAAAGATACTTGCTGTCAAATTTGCGGCCATCATATTGGAAAGCACTGAAGGAATCCGAATGACTATCTGAGCTGATAAGATCACTGCTCCCTGCACTGGCAGGAGAAGTCCATTCTGAGGGTACACCTGGATCATCAACAGGGCGCATCTGGTTCTGCTTGTTTAGAATATCAGGGAGGTCTTTGGGAATTTCGAGGCTGCCTGGACTACTTCCTCTTCTTGTCATAGTCTAAATATTCAAGAAACATTAAAAAAAAGTTTTAAAATTCTCATTAAACATCTGAAATCTTTAATTTCCAAGACAATTATCACAATAAGTTGAGATTTAGGGCCTGAAGTAGAAGAGGGAAAATAAACTAACTGAACAAGCCACGTTAACTGGATGGAGTTGGGAGCCTGAACTACTGTTGGTCAGCCTAAAGCAAAGACCCAAATATCAGATGGTGCTGGGCCTGATGCTCTTAAGCCTCAAAGGATCCATAAAGTGATTCTAAGTTTTGACAGTATAAAGAGCAAAGTATTCAAATGGAAAAAGAAGAAGCAGTAAGAAGAGACGGTGAAGGCAGGAAAGAATGATGACGAAGTCGTCATTCTATAATGATTCTGTAATTTTTCCCCAGTTAAGAAGAAAAGGAACAACTAAAAACGGGCAAGAAATATAATGGGCCTACAGACTTTCATTAAAGGCAAGGTGAAACCCAAATGGAATATGACCATTTTAAGAAGTAACTGCACATACATTAATCTTTCCTAAACAATTAAGCATTATTAAGCAATTAAGAAAATAGGGATATCTATTTTCATTTTGTCATAATTCAAATACTCAAAATAAATATAACTTTAAAATCTATTTCAAAGTTCTCTACAAAGATTAAGAAATTTATACTGTCAAAACTACGGAAGTTTGGTGAGAAGACCTCCATTGCTATTTTTCCTGCTAAGGGCTGCCAGCAGACATCGGGGTAACCTACGAGCAGTCTGCAACACAGAGGGAGAACTAGGAAGGTAGTGGTTTATATCTAAGTGGTTGAGCGAACAGGTATTCTAATCTTTTACTCTGGTCAAAATGATAAGCCTGCTTGTTTTATGTCTTTGAATAAAAACATTAAAATATAATTTAAAATTTTAATAAAAAAGGGTTACATTTTAGGGGGATTCTGTTTTGAATAGATTTCCACATATATATTATATAGAGATGTATACAGGTATCTATCTTTTAGTTTCTCTAGCCTCCTCTCTAAAACCAAATAAAATAAAATAACACTTACTGAGGCATTACCACTTCGAAGTCGTTCTGCTATAAACTCGTCCATCAGATCAGGAACATTAGTACTGCTGCTGCCAATATCACTATTAAGAGGAGGCAGTTTTGGGCTCATGTCCTCTTTATTGACTAAAAATAAATAAATAACTATATATAGTGAGGAAAGACTTAACTGCATTTTCTAAATTTGAAACAAACAAGAACAACCCAAAACAAATTACCTATGCCATATCCATTATTTGCCAAACATGCATTTATAATTTTTCCTTTTAGATTTAATTTTAAGAATTAGTAAATTGATATTTACTTCATTTAACTAAGCAGATGTTAGTCAATCTTCAGTATAACCTTAAACAGCAAGAAAGCTTATAGATAAGCACTAGTTGGAGTTAGGTTAATATTGCCTATAAAGAAACTGGTATATTTATATTTCTTTCCATCTCTATGCTTCTAGTTAGTCTTAATTTATAATTCCATTTTTTCCGAAAGAATATTTGCAAGAAACACATCCCTTGAATCTATGCAAATCTCATTGGGACATAAATGCATTTAAGTTTAGATATTTATAAATTTAAAAATTCTATGATTTTGACATGTTTCTATTCACTATAAAACCTAATTTTATTGCTTTAACAAAAGAGATTTTCACAATTTTCTGTAAAAAGAAAAACCCAAAATAGTTATCTTGGTTTTTTTTTAATGACTACATTATAATTTACATTAACAGAAAGTACTTAACTTGGGAAATTAATTTATAGAAAGATATTTATTTCACTATTATGCTCTTAAAAAGTTGATTTCTCTGCAATGAAAAGAAAATCAGCACTGTTTATATTCCTAATTAACTACAAAGCATTATTTCAGGTTAAGAAAACACATAGATCAGGAGCTCATTGTGAAATACCATTATCTTTATGACTGGCCAGGCTTTGCTAAGCTGTCAAATACTGCCCTCAAGTGGCATTAATGGCTCAATGCAAGATGCATTCATTATACAGCGGTCTGTTAATCATGCTAACAAAACCATGTTAAACAAATAAAATCAAAACCTACCTTACTGCTGAAAATTAATTTTATATAACTGCGCAGTTACTTTAAATTTGAATCAAGATAAAACAGTTATCATAATGTTGCTTTCTGTAATCTGTCCATAGAGGTTCCATATTTAAATCAGGATTGGCTATCATGAAACCTTTATGCACATAAAATCTCAGAAAAGAGAAAGTAATGGTAAGTGTTTCAAGGACATAACTTGCACTCTATACAAATGAATCAAAACTACGAAGCCTATATAGCTTGTTTGGAAATCGCTTAAATGAAAGGTAACTAAATCCACTTTGAGATTTAAGAAATAATTGCCTCTTCATTACAGTTGACTAAAAATGCTGGTGCTGATTGTAGGACTTTGATTCCCATTATGTTACATGTCAAAGTAACAGTCTACCAAGAAAAGATAAAAGTAAATCAGCAATGAAATAAATGGATTCAATGATATAGCTAATGCCCTTTTAAATATAAACTATGGGGGGATGCAGTATTCCAACTCCTAAGGAAACAATTTCAAGGCTCATGTAGCACACACTCAGAAAAATATCTGATTTAGACAGCCTTTGAAAAGTCATTAAAATTTTCCTATATCTTCCTCTTTCTTATCTGTTCAGCAGCAAAGAGGTTTAACTAAATGCCTTATAAGGGAAATTAGTAATTCAAATAAACATTTTATGCTGGGAAAAATACAGCTGGGAAAAGGCGCATGCATAACCAAACAGAGAGAAAGCAGTGACCATCCCAAAGCTTGATTGCTTATAGCTTGCTTCAGTTGCATTAAGCCAAACTGGTGCTGTCTTTCTCCTTTTGCGCTCTGCACATTGTTAGTGCTCACCTGCAGCTTTCCTTCCAAAATAGCCCATTACATGACTGTACAGATCCCTCAGTGGCGCCTCTGGTGGCATTCTGTTCTGCCTCTGTGGGGAAACATTTGCCTTCGGCTTTGAAAGAGCATGTACAACAGTTTTATAAACGCCACCCAGGGAGCCCTGCGGTAACCCTGCCTCATGACTTGATGATCTAAGCGTACCACGGCTACCCAAATGATTACTTGCGATTTCTTCCTTTTGTAATACGGTGGGAATCTCTGTAGATTCCTTAACTGTTTTACTACTTACTGATGTACTCATTCCATCTAGAGGTCTGTACACACCAGGTTTAACTAGCTCTGTAACAGTATTTGAGCTGGCATGGGGAGTGCTGGTGCTGCTGTTGCTACTACTAAAGCCACTGAGCTTCCGCAGTCTCATCTTCCATGGAGCCTCTTTGTTTTCCAGAGGATTATAAAACTGAACTGATTCAGTAGATGGTCTGAAAGTAACATGAACACTATTCCGTTTTTTGGTAGCAATTTTCATGATTTTGGCTCTATGAGTTACTGTTTCAGACAAGCTCCTTTTGGTTGGAGAAAGCTTGCTAGTGGTTGTAACATGAGGCACTCTACGGTTAACAGGTGCCTTCAGTGCGCTTTTCTTGGCATGAATAATGTGTGGGACAGGTTTTTTTTCATTAATTTGTACACCCTTAACCTTTTCAACTAGTGTTATATCTACACAGGCATCTAATTCTGTGGCTGCTTGTCTATACAGATATTTCCTCTTTTCTTTATCACAAGAGCTACCTGAACTAGGTTCCAATGACTGTTTATCACTGTTTGGTTGCTTGGATTTTTCACAAGTTTTTGTTCTCATAAAACTATCTAATTGGTTAGATGCACTATTACTCATGAAGACAGATGAGTTTTGTTCTTTTTGAAACTGTATGTTTTCAGAAGTCCCAACAAAAGAGGAGATACTTTCTAATTTATTTTCCTGGTCTAATTTATCTAAAGATGATCTTTCATCCCTATTTACCGCAATAATCACTTCCTGAGAAGCTGCTTCTTTACCTAACTCATTTTTACTGTGATTTTCCTGGTTTTCCTTAAAATATTCTTTCAGGGAGGAAAGAAGATCGTCATCTCCTTCAAGGTCAATGTACTGAATTTGTTCAAAAGCTGAATCTGCAAGTTCTACTGGATCTATTAAGTGACAAAGATGGTCATATATGCTATCACCAACTTCCAGAGAAGACTCTCTACTATGAGTATCAGTGATGTAGCTTTCAGTGGATCTAGTTATTGACGAAGCCTCTGTGGAACTCTGCAAGCTTGGCGCATGACGGGATGAACTGTCAATGACAGGAACTGCACCTTTGGCTCGTTCAACAGTGAATGGTTCCAAGATGTCAGAAGTGCTGCTACTTCGAGGCAATGGCTGCTCTTCGTTCAAAACACCAAAAACTTCATTCCCGGTGTCTTCGCTTTGTGAAAAATGTCTAACTCTAGTTGGGCGGGGAAGTATTTGAGTATCATCAATATCTGTAAAAAAAGAAAAATTACGTAGAGTAGAACAATATGAATATGAAAAATAAGTATTACTTTCAACCACACCCTAATCATATGCTTAAAAATAAAATATTCTGAGATTTTTTTGTAAGCTCAATGAAAGAAAATCTATTAAAAATACAGATCTGTTTTTAAATAATGATGGGCACAAGCCAATACAGCATGTAGTGTCAATGAATTAGCAAACTACCAGAATATACTTTAAAATGTTAACATGCATAGAAAGAGACAGTGAGGTGATGGAACATTTGGAAGTGCAGTTAAATATAGAGCTGTGCCAATAAATCAAGCAATTCAAACTGCTGTTCAATTTTTCCTACTTACTTAAATTCCAAGCAGAAAAACTATATCTTAACATAGAAAGCTGATCTAAATATACCATTGCAAAATCTTACAGGGTCTCATAAACTCCCATTTCTTTTCTTATCAGGCAAGAGGCACCAACTTTTCTTCAAATCCAGCCTATCTGATTGATGACATATTACAGATGAAAATCTCCACCCTCCTCCTAAAGTTCTCTTTGTCAGGAAACTATCTGTTCTATGAGGTTTGTATTTAATTTTATTATAGTAGTAACATCTATTCAGCCCTATCAAATAAAATGAATACATTGTTAAAACACCATTTAATTTACTAAGAAGATACCTTCCCTGCCTATCAGTGGCACTTTCCATTAAACAATCATCAAACCATAACAACTGTAACTATGTCTTCTTACAATTCTTTTTAAGAATCACAGATATCAGAATAAAAGTGAATGCTATTGTCTACTTTAATTCTCTTACTGAAGATATTGAGGCCCAATGAAGTGAAGCTACTTTTCCAAATTTATAATCATAGTTTGAGAAGCAGGCATAGTGTAATGTCATTACATTGCCTTTACCACCTGAAGTGCTAAATATATGGTAAATGCTCAAAAATATATATAAAATAAAAAAATTCAAAATGAAATACTATTTAACAGATACATACAAATTAGAAATTTTAGAAGCAAAATACAATGTCTTTGACTCCATCATGGCCTTTACATTACCTAGAAATAACTGAAAAAAACTTTTTTTCAGAAGCCAGAAAATAAAATAAAAAAAGGACAAAGTAAAAAAGTCAAATGTTGCTACTCATTAGACTTGTAACACAATGGTTATGAGTAAGAGAACTTTAAGTGAACAATCAAAATGAGACGATTTAGATATAGAGTAAGATCACAAAGCAATTTATTGGTGGTGCTAGGTCTAGTACTTAAGTTTTCTTACTCTGGGCTCTGAGATCAGTTTCCTCATTACTATTAAGTGAGGGCAGTAACTATAATATTCTCAGGATTCATCCTACGGATGAAAGGAACCTGGTCTTTCTGATATTTCATTCATATCATCCTTTCTGCATGAAGCCCCAAAAAACCCTACTTTGTACCAAATCCAGAGCAAGAGAAATTTGTATTATGCCAAGACCCTACCATATTCCTGAGATATACATTTAGACACCCTACATAGGTAAACACACAGTATCAGCTAAATTTGTTTTGTCATTAAGAATACTTTAAGTGACGCTGGCTTTCTTCTTCATGCCCTCCATTTAGAAATTCTTCTACATGAGAAGTAAAACATCTCCTCAGAATCTCCATATTTATGCATTTATACTCATTATTTATTACTGCAGCAGATAACTAATGTGTATTTGTATATGTTGATAACTAAGTATTTTTGTTTATCTCCCAGAATTGATCATAAGAACCTCTGCACAGAAGACAGAGATTGTATTCAACATGCACAAAATATTCTAATAGGATTCAGCAAAGTTTATGACAAATGCTATATAACTTTTCTATAAAAATTGTTAAGAATTTTATAGTTAAATTCAGCATTTTATAGTTAAATTTAGAATTTTATAGTTAAATTCAGCATTTTATAACAAATGCTATATAACTTTTCTATAAAAATTGTTAAGAATTTTATAGTTAAATTTTTACAGAGATTGTATTCAACATGCACAAAATATTCTAATAGGATTCAGCAAAGCTTATGACAAATGCTATATAACTTTTCTATAAAAATTGTTAAGAATTTTATAGTTAATTTTATCAACTCCAAATTCAAAATCAAGACTGTAAGCCTTATTAAAATCTGATGTTATGAGACTAGCAAATAAATGAACTTTAGAGAAAAACGTACTTTTAATTTTCAGCTTTCTTTATTGATATTTCATAATTTTTCCATTCGAAAGCCACTACAGATTACTGTGAAGCTCTGTTTGAAAAAATTTCTTCACAAACCTAGTCTTCATCTTTCATATCAGAAAATTTAACCATTATTTTAGCTTAAGTTTTTTCCTTAAACTTTTGTTAGCACATATGAATATCTAAAACTTTTATGCCAGTTTAAGATTTTTTTAAAATCAGTATTTCTCTATCAATAATGTAGTGTTAAATTTAAGTTTAAACAAAAAACTTTTTGAAAGTTTTAAGCTTTAAATATAGTTCTTACACGAGCTTATGAAAATACTAATTGCATAAAATCAAAGAAGAAAATAGTTGCTGACAGGAAACCAATGTCAGCTCTTGCATAAATGACTCTAATAAACCTTAAATTTAAAGAACTTCAGTAAGGAGAAGGAAAAAACAAATAATAGCTAAGCCATATGTAGTCTTTTCTACATGCTAGGTAGTGTTCTAAAAATCTTACATATGATTAACTCATTTAATCCACCTAAAAACCCTATGAATTAGGTGTTATTGCCCCCATTTTATAGATGAAGAAACTATTTAAGTTACTTGCCAGAGGTTACTCAGAAAGTGAAGAGCTGGGATTTGAAAACGAAAATTAGTCCATGTTCTTAATCTCTCAAATGGTATATACTTATGAAATGTCATTATTTTTTAAATTGGCAAAAATTATGTTATTAAAGCAGCACAGTGAGATAGCACCACAAAGATAAAAATCTTAGAAATCAAAAATTAGTCAAGCCCTGGCTGATGTGGCTCAACTGGTTGGAGCATTGCCCTGTAAATCAAGAGGTTGCAGGTTCGACTCCTGGTCAGGGCACATGCCTAGGCTATGAGTTCCGACCCTGGCTGGGGTGCATGCAAGAGGCAACCTATGTTTCTATCTCACATGGATGTTTCTCTCTCTCTCTCTCCCCTGCACCCTTCTCCTCTCTCTAAAATCCCTGAGCATGTCCTGGGGAGAGGATTGAAAAACAAAACAACAACAAAAAAACCCTTGTCAAGCCCTGGCTGGTGTAGCTCAGTGGATTGAGCGCGGGCTGGGAACCAGCCGGTCCCGGTTCGATTCCCCGTCAGGGCACATGCCTGGGTTGCAGGCCAGGTCCCCAGTGAGGGCCATGTGAGAGGCAACCATACATTGCTGTTTCTCCCCCTCTCTGTCTCCCTCCCTTCTCCTCTCTCTAAAAATAAATAAATAAAATCTTAAAAAAAAACAAAACAAAACCCTTGTCAAATGCAAAATTTGTAAATCATTCAGAAGGAAAAAAACTGGTGAAGTTTGTATTGGATTGCTGTAAATAATGGTGGCATCAGGTTAAAACAATAATGGACTTCACAATAATGTTACTATGCTGCTTATATTTTACCTTGAAAAATAACAGGCTGTAAACTAAATTAGTTTAACCTAAAGTGTTAGTAACCACTGAATGAGCAAAGCAAGAAAAAAGTTTTTTAACAAATTAAAAATTACTTTTGAACTTTGAGAAAATGCTTCCTGTAGAGCCTACAAAGTATAAAAATGTCAGTTTTATCTCTGAATTTCCTGAATGTTTAGCATTAAAGTTTTCTAAATTAAAAAGTAGTTTTTTTCTATTGTTACAAAGAAAACTTTTCTTTGCTATTTCAAAAGATAAGCTGTAAATTTACATGTAATATTAGCTTCTGATATGTAAAAAAATAACTCTTTCCACTAGAATTTGATTTGTATTAACACCATAATATCCTGTTGCTTAAAATAGCTCTTGTCACATAGTAGGAGCTCAATGAACAGTGGTAGAAGAAAAGTGTCTTTTGTATTAAAAATTAGTAGTCACTAATTAATAAAATATCAAGTTAATTCCTTAGGGAACAAATCTTTTAAGTTGTAATTCTAACATAACACTAGAAAATTTTAATAATTTCTAAAACAAGGTACAGAATCAAGTGTCAAAATCCCTTTTACCAAAGTTAAATTTTATTATTGGTCAATCATAGTAGCTTTCAGTAATAACATATATTTTTATAGCTCCTGGAGTCATAAGATCATTTATATTAGTATATTGAAATTGAAGTCACTTTGAAGCTCAAGTTTTTTTTTTTTTTTCCTGGAATTGCCTAAAGGAAATGACAATGTCCTTTATGTAATTTTTACCTGTTTCAGCAAAAATGGCAATGTATCTTCCAGGTACATTGTAGTTCTCTGTAAGAACTACACCACATCTGTTTCCATTTTTACTATTAACAGAAGCCAGTAAAAACTCTACATCTTTTTAAGACTAGTCGATCAATTTGTAGGTAATTGCAGTTAACTACATCATTGAAATGAGATGAAAAGACTGAAAAGCAACAAACCAGCTTAATTAATTTTAACTATAGACTGCTAAAATTCAAACCACTAAACTATCTTTTACTCTTTTATCCTTCTAATATTTTTCTGCTGACCCTTAAATTCTGGAAATAGGCAAATGACCACTCCTCATCTTTTAAGATAAGAAAATGATACTGTTTGTTTATGAACATGTTATATTATATCATGCTTACATTAGCTTCAGATTTTTGAGATGTACTTCCTAAAAAATTAACAAATTATTTCATCAAAAAAGTTTTAACTTAGAATTATGCTTAAACCAGCATATCATAAGCAGAAAAGCTGTAAAAGATTACTATTACATATTGATGATAAAAAAAGAAGTGTTTTGATTGTATAAAGAAGGGCCTGTTTGTTGATTAGAGATGGGAAATTCTCTTCCTGATCAGGCAGAATTTAGGAACATGATGGGGTATGAGAGATACCATCTTCTTTCGCCTAATACTCAGAAAATAGAAGTAAAAAGATCAAAATATTCTGCTCTACAGAGCTGACTTCAAATGATAAAGCATTACTGACAGTAGCAGTCTATGTAATATGGCCTGGACAGACTAGACTGTTAACAGCAACCAATATGACAAAGTAGTAGTTTGGAAAACTAACTGAAAGTAGGTGAACAAACAACTTCAGGGTGAGAGACCCATTAGTACTCAATCAGAAAAGAATAGTTGCCAAAGTATAAACAGTCAGTTTTCAACAAGCTTTTGTTCTTTTGCATCCCTTCTTTCATTAAAGTATTATTTTTGACGGTAAAAGCTCATCAGCGTAAGAACAATTATTGGGATTTCTGGCTTCTCTCTAATCTGTTTATCAGGAAAATTAAAGACTGTTAGGCTAGGCTACCCAATGCGTAGATGTTGAATCTACAACACTATTAAGAGAAAGAACAGGGAAAGTGTGCTTTGCCCAGACACCAGTAAGCTTACAGAGCTTTAAAAAACAATGTCAGATCCTTGTGCATCCTCCAACATAGAATATCAAAACCTCAGGTAAGGAGCCTGGAAAAAAATACTTTTCAACAACAGATGAATTTGAGGTTAAGAATTAGCCTGGCTGGTGTAGCTCAGTGGATTGAGTGCAGGCTGGGAACCAAGTGGTCCCAGTTTGATTCCCAGTCAGGGCATATGCCTGGGTTGCAGGTCAGGTCCCCAGTGAGGGCCATGTGAGAGGCAACCACACATTGCTGTTTCTCTCCCTCTCTTTCTCCTTCCCCTCTCTCTAAAAATAAATAAATACAATCTTAAAAAAAAAAAAATTAATGTCACTGACACAGTGCCAATGCTAGTCTTAAGAGTTTAAACTCTTCAAGGTCCTGGCTGGTGTGGCTCAGTAGGTTGGAGAATTGCCCAGTAACCAAAAGGTTGCAGGCTTGATCCCCAGTCAGGACACACACCTAGATTGCAGGTTCAATCCCCAGTCCGTGCATTTATGACCCCCAGTCTGCGTGCATGGGAGGCAACCAATCAATGCTTCTCTCTGGCATTATTGTGTTTCTTTCTCCCTTCCTTCCTCTCTTGCTAAAAAGCAATGAACAAATGTCCCCGGGTGAGGATAAAAAATTAAAAAAAAAAAAAACTCTTCAAGAATATTCAACTGTTCAACTAGTTTAGTCTATATAAAGCTGTAACAGAGCAACATACTCTAAACAATGTAGGCAGAATGGAAATCTAACATGGAATACTTGGAGGAAAAGGAGAAAAGAAAAAGCACTGGACAAAAACAGGGTATTTCGAAAACTAGTGGTCCATTTTAAAATCTTAGTATATTAAAAAAGAAAGGAATTAAAAGTAGTTTCCTTGTACCCTCATAAGAATCCAAGAGTATCAGGTATATATTGCTCTGGAAAATTCTACTTCCAACCAAAAGCTAGAGTCATTGTTTATGAGTAGTTTCATGTTTCTCTGGTGAAGTCATTACAGACAGCTCAACTCCTGATGTCAGATGATGAACTCATGAAATATTTTATTATGGGTTCAATAAAGCCAGGTCATATAAGAGAAAGATAAACTGAAAAAAGCTCTTCCTTTATGTAGTTTACCTTTCTTACTGTCTCTGTACATTAAACTATTCTAAAGTATAATTTACTCAAACCTTGGAAGGATCTAAGACTGTGATTTTCTCTAAACTTAGCACCATTTAAGAAAAATCTGCTCGTTGGTCCAGTTTGGCTTTGTTGGTTGGAGTGTTGTTCTGTAGACTAAAAAGTTGTGGGTTCAATTCCAGGTCAGGGCACGTAGCCAGGTTGCCGGTTCCATCCTGGGTACAAGAAGGCAACCAATAAATGTTTCTCTCTCACATTGATGTTTCTCTCCCTCTCGCAGCAATGAAAAAATGTTCTCGTGTGAGGATCAAAAATTTAAAAAGTCTGTTCATACAACTCCTTTTATCTCTTCCTCTTTCCTCCCTCAACCCCCTCCTACTCAATGTACCTAACACCTGAAGAAGCACATTCAAGGCTTTAACTTGCCTCCAAAAACCATAGGGGCAATTAAAAAATCCAATAATTCAGATTTCTTCTGTATAAGCTTATGTTAGAATAATTCTGTCCAATTTCATAAAACTAATATGTAAAATTATGGTTAGTTCAATGCCTTTCAAATATGTTCCTTCTGAAACCTTAGTGTAATACAGGGGTGTCAATCTCATTTTCCCCGGGGGCCACATCAGCCTCACAGTTGCCTTCAAAGGGCCAAAATAACTTTAAGACTGTATAAATGTAACTACTCTTTAACTATTAAGGGTTGAAATTACATTTGGCCCTTTGAAGGCAACCACAAGGCTGATGTGGCCCCCAGGGAAAATGAGTTTGACACCCCTGGTGTAGTAGGATATCAATACGTGTACCTGGAAAAGTTCTGTATGATTAAATAAGATTGAAGAATATTGAATTAAACATTTTTTAACAGGATTTTTGAGGGCCTTTAATATATTGATGTACGCTATGAATCTTAACCCTTTTTATATCTTATTTACATTTGCTAGAAAGTGTTCTCAATTTACACATCAGCTTCAAAAATGCTAAATTCATCAACAAGTCAGTTCTCAGTAAAGGAGTTTAGCTGCTACTTTTTGTTCCTTGCCTCTTTTAAGTACTAAGAGTAAAATAATCTTTACTCAAAGTTTAACATGCTTTTATACTTTATATAAACACATGTGCAGAAAACTGGAGATAACTGTTTTTCACGTTACCAATAAAAAACACTGGATTGGAGAACAAACATTCGTTTGTTTTTTCCTATACTTTTCCATATAATCAATATTTCCTAAAATTAACATTATTTTGATAATCAGATATAAAGTTTATTTTGATTAGTTACTGGTATATCAGTATTATTTAAATCTTTAAATCTATCACAGAAGGCATTTTAACCCAAATTGCAGAAATAAAATAAAACTGCCATTTAGAAAAAAAAAATTTTTTTAAAGATTTTATTTATTTATTTTTAGAGAGAGGGGAAGGGAAGAAGAAAGAGAGGGAGAGAAACATCAATGTGTGGTTGCCTCACACATGGCCCCCACTGGGGACCTGGCCTGCAACCCAGGCATGTGCCCTGACTGTTAGACAATTCTTTTCATTCTTCATAAAAATACCTCCCCCATCAAATCATAAAAAGGTGATCTTTCTGAATTATGTATTGACAGTAATGCAAGAATTCTGAAACAGGAACTTATCCTGGTTAAAGAATTAACATTTTAAAGGGAATGATCTCACCTTTTTTTGAGCACTTTAGTAATATTTTTGCACTTGCTGTGCACATTTGGCAAAATATTACACAAGCTGCAGACAATAAATTTTATAAAGCCCATAAGATTCTGAGAAAAATAAATCTTCCTGACAGTTTTAAGACAGTAGAATATTTAATCCAAACAAGCATTTAAGAATTAGTGGTCAAACCTCACTTTAATTTTAAACATGTTAAGAATGGTTTGCATTAAATACTGTAAATATATTCATAAAAAGCTTGAAGCAAAACAAGATATCTTAAAGACATTTAAAACAAATTGGGAATTTCTTTTAGCCATATCTAATTTATTGTAAGAACGGAAACACTGTTTTGTTTGCCAATTTAGGTAACTAAATTGTAATCTGATACAAGCAACCAAACCAGTACTAGTTATATAGGAAGATACAGTGCCTCCATGGAGCACTGAAGAGACAAAGTAACCTCACTCTTTCTTTATAGTTAAGCATCACATGCAACAAAAACTTTTTTTATATTACTAACATCTATGTTATTCCATTTATATATTTTCCAATCTTATTACTTTTTGTACTAATAGCTTAAATTATTCAGGTAGCCTAATTTTACTGGTGTAAAATATATTCATTCATCATCATACTTATTGAACATCTAGGTTTAGATCTGAGGTCAAATTTTCTGTTTTATCACTGTCATTAATAAAACTGCACAAATACCAATCTCATAATAAAATTAATAATTCATTATTTCTAATTAATTATACTTTGGGTTCAAAAACAATATTGAACACCTCTCAAAAATATCATAAAGAATATGCTAAAGTAACCTTCCCAATCAAGGTACTCCGAACAAGAAAACACAAATATATTACATCACATGAGAACTATTTTCTCAAAAAAAAAAAAAAAAAAAGCCAATACAAGAGGGGACCCAAAAAATCCAGAATTTATTTATAAAAAATTGTGTATTCATTCTTACACTTTTAAACTTCAGTCACCTTTGAAGTACTCTCCATTTGATGCAATACACCTATAGAGACATTTTTCCACTGCTCAAAGCAATTTTTGAACTTGTCAATTTGATGCCTTTTAGTACTTCTGCTATTTTTTTGTTTTACCTCTTCCACATTGGCAAAACATTTCCCTTTGAGGACTTTTTTCATCCAAGAAAACCAATAAAAGTCACTCAAGGTGGTATCAGGTGAATAGGGAGGGTGGGGCATGGAGGTCCAAATCCCATCTTTGGTCCAAAACTGCTGAACACTCAGCAAGGTGTGGGCAGGTGCGCTCCTAAATCACCCATCATGAAGTGGGCAAACACGCTGAAAGAGTCTTCAAAAAAAATTCACTGAAGCTGAATGCAGGCTTGCACACCACCACCAGCTGGTACACTGACACAGATGGGTTCCTAGAACACACTCACCTGGCAAGGGAAGCCTGTGCTACAAGGGGCCCACCCTCCAGAAGGTAATTCCATTTTTGGGGGTCCCCCCTCGTACTAAGTTTTTTTCATTTACAGTACTTCCAAAGAATACCAAACACAAGAGTGTCTGCATGTATTAAACTCTTGGTTTGTGAGAAATCTCTGATATTAATGGGACTGGGGATGGTGTAAGGGACTTCACCTGAAACAACATAATGAATAAAAATGCACCCTCCCTCACATAAGCCTGTATAGTCTACTAGGAACTGAAAGGTAGATAGGATGTTTAAAACACACACACAATCAGCAACCTCACCATATGTGGCGATGTACTCCTAAGAAGCAAGAGGAAAGTACCCAAGAATGTAACTTTGTTTGACTAGCTCATTTGCATAGTAACTACATTCAAGGTGAGTTTGCTTCCGTCTAAAAGACAAGATACTATAAGATTTTATTCATATAACTTTAAAAAATTAATTTATTGTGATAAAAATTAAAGTGCTTTGTGTGTGTGTGGGAATACTGACTGAAAGTGTCACTAAGAGTTTTGGGGGTAATGAAAGCTTTCTATATTTTGTTTGTGGTGATGGTTAATAAAGGTGTGCATAATTCTCATTAAACTAAACCCAGAAGCTACGCATTTTATTATATGTTAATTAGACATTATTAAATAGACCATTCCAGTACTCGGGATCAATAACCTCAGGCAAAACTGAAAGGCTGAGCAGCTTTTGAGGCTCCTTAGAAACTGAGGCTTCACTGAATGCTTTCTTTATTTGGTTTAAAAATGAGTGAGTATGGGGGGTGGACAGGGCAGGGGAGAATAATGGGGGAAAATGGGGACCACTGTAATGGAACAACAATTAAAAAAAAAATGAGTTCTTATCTTGACCAGTGTGGCTCAGTTGGTTGGAGCGTCATCTTGTAAACTGAAAGGCTGTGGGTTCGATTCCTGTCCAGGTGCATAAGAGAGGCAACAAATCAATGCTTCTCTATCCCTTCCTATCTCTCTAAAAGGAATGAAAAGAATGTCCTCGGGTGAGGATAAAAAAGATGAGTTCTTAGAATTTTACATACTATTATAACCTAATATAAATACAATGATTTATAATAAAACAACTTTTATATTACATACTTTTCTTGATTATTAACTCCCCTTGCTTAGTTCCATTACTATAGATGACGGAGAACGCATTATTCAAGATTTACCATATTGTTTGTTACTAAAAACAAAGGGAAATTAAAAGTCAAGGCTCTGACTCTTATCTTCCAAGTTATCTTTTGCGAAACTATAATGACATAAATATACACTAGTGCATCTTTTAACCATCTGAGGAAAAGAATCAAACATAAACAGAAATTGGTCATTTACAACCGAAAATAGTGGACATTGGCACAGCACTAAACTTAGCACTTCCAGAATGAACTATAAAGATAGCATTAGAGTTCAAATAACTCAAATGTTGATTTCTCAACCACTTTCCCAATTTCCCACACCTCCCCCAAAGAAATTAACTTTGAAGAGTTTATTTGATTAAGCAAAATTTGAAAGCAAAGGATTAAAAAGTGAAAAAGGTGGTGCAGAAATTAGCAGAGGTGGCACTACCTGAAAGCTCATCAGAAAGGGGAGTGAGAACAATATCAGGCAAGAAGGGTTTGGAAGTATGGATCAGAACAGGAGCACTTTTAGCACTGCGTATATAGGCCGATGGCAGAGCACATTCACCAATGGATCGGCTTCTCATGGCTTTAAAAAAAGGAAAAGAAAGAAGTGGGGAAGGGAAAAAGAAGAGTGACTATAATGAAAGGCTTGTGTCACAGAAAAAGCAGCAACAGAGAAAACTAAAAGATACAAAGGAAGGAAATTTTAAATTAAAACATTTCAGCACGGCAAATACTGGCAAGCTGTAAAAAAGGAAATCACAGAATATATATGATATTTTGAATGTAAATATTTTGGTGTAAAGCAGGAAAATACTTTCTATTATTAGCAGTTACATGGTACAGCATTAAAAAACAACATACATTTTAATAAGCCCTATGTTCTCAAAACCAAGGGTTGAAAAGTTCACTGAAGAGAAAGTGAAAAATCTCAATATTATCAGTTCAAAGAATATTTTGGTACCATATTTGGGCATTTCTCTGAGCCATCTGAGGCAATTCTGAGCCATTCTTCTTAATGAAGCTGAATTCCAAGAAAAATAATCCCTACTCTTATACTCTTCCTTAATAAACTGCCACGGTCACTCTCAGGTCTTTTTAAGAAAACCTTACGTAATTCATAATCTAAAGGATTGAATCTTACAGTCAGTATTTGTTCCTGGTGGGAGAATACTTAATCAAATCAGTGTCTCTTATGAATATGAAAGTCAATATAATTTTTAAAATTTAAATAAACACTTATAGAAAATAGAATTTGAAATCAGCACAAAGAGCTGATTTACTGAGAAAATTAAACAAGTTGGTGCTTATTCAAAATTTTAAACATATTATATAAAAATTTAGACGATTAAGTTTTTAAAGGTAAAAACTGAATTACTTTTTTAAAGAAGATCTTATTTATTTACTTTTAGAGAGAGGAGAAGGGAGGGAGAAACAGAGGGAGAGAAACACCAACGTGTGGTTGC
This sequence comes from Micronycteris hirsuta, assembly GCA_004026765.1. NCBI lineage: Eukaryota > Metazoa > Chordata > Mammalia > Chiroptera > Phyllostomidae > Micronycteris > Micronycteris hirsuta. The sequence goes on from PVJI01001826.1 coordinate 63,216, forward strand.
CTCTTGCGCCACCCCCACGAGGGACCTGGCCTGCAACCCAGGCATGCGCCCTGACCGCGAATTGAACCAGTGACCCTTTGGTTCACAGGCCAGCACTCAATCCACTGAGGCACACAAGCCAGGGCTGGATTACTGTTTAAAAATTGCATTTGGAGTTGTATTTGGTAATGTCTTAAAAGAAGAGTCAACAGTTCACAAAACTAAAGACAAATTTTAATACACTTAGACCTAGTTAATAATCAAGTTTATACTTCCCAAACATTTTTTATCTTAATTATTAGTTTAGGAATTCTTAAATAAATAGTTATGTGTATTGCTGTGTATGACTAGGGGACCTAAAAAAAACAATATTGCTGATATACAGTGTAATAGAGACATTGGTAAAAAAACTATTTACGGGTTAACATCAATTTAAAACCTTGGGTTTTACTTATTATAAGAAATACCTGGGCCCTGGGCTCAGCTGATTAGAGGTCGCCCTGATAGGCCAAGATCGTGGATTTGATCTCCAGTTAGGGCACGTACAAGCAGCAACCAATGAATGCATCAATATATAAGTGCAACAACAAATTGATGTCTCTCTCTCCCTAAAATCAATAAATAAAATTAAAAAAAAAAAAAAAAAGGAAGAAAGAAAGAAAAGAAACACTGCTCCCTGATGCCTAAATTTCTTGGCCTGCCACACAAGACCTTTGCAACTCAGCTGCAATAACCACTGAAACTTCACCTCCAACTGTTCTCCCATCCTGCTGCCACACAGAATTTTATGCTGTTCCCTTAAAATTTCATGCTCTTTTGCAACAGCATGGCTTTGTGAGTTCATAATATACTTGGTCTTCTTTTCCCCTTCATACTCAAAATGTCATCGCATCTGTGTCTTTTCTCACTCCCCCACATAATTAAATTACTATTAGCAGTACAGCAATGAACAAAACAAGTAATTTCTGCTTTTACAAAGCTTACAATCTATTTTTAGTAGATTATATGTTTTCTATGCCAGCTTCCCAGCTTTTCAAATGCAAAAACGATATCCTCTTATCTTTATATCCGTGGTGCTCAGCATGTAAGAGCTTAATAAATCTTTACTGAAGGAATACCTGTATTTGAGCAGCCCAGCATAATCATTTCAAAAACAAAAGTTTCAGCTATGAACATAAAGAGGAGAAAACCATAAAACATATTAACCAAAAACTAAAGGTATGTCAAAGTTTGTAACTGGAAAAGGATAATTACAGATTTTTAAAAAATCTTTATGTTGGAAAAATAAAGAATTCCTTAACAGCAGTTTTTAGATAAATTTATGTAGAGCAAAACATGGAAGGCTGGAATATATTAAGACAACAGCAACATGTCTTCAGTGTACAGCTTATTATATAAAAACAAATGTAGTGTAAAACTGAACACATACAAAATGTTAGACTCTGGCCCTACTCATATTTTCCTGCTAGCTTGTTTTTGTGAAAGTGACTGACAATTTTATAGTACAAATTGAAATAAAAGTTCTGTTGATTTTTAGCAAATCACTCAGTAAAGCCATTGCAGCAAAGACACACATAGGCAACCACAGTTACAATCAGATATGATTTTTAGAAATATTTATTTTAGAACAAAATTGAATTCAATTTTCCAATCCACAATGAATTATGTACAAGTTTTCTTCAATTATTTTCCCTTGGGTTAGGTAATTCCTTGAACATAATTCCATCTGTTCTTTTCTACCACCAACTTGAAGAGACTGGGTATTTACCTTGGAATTTCTTCCGTAATTGCAGTGGTGTAAGTTAGTGTTATGATTTGGAATGAATTCTTTAAAAACTGACCCCTCTCTTTGTTACCACAGGTCTTTATGAATACCTGGAAATTTGTCAAGTGTATCATAGCTGTGCAACCCCCACTATGGAAAATTAGAATGAATTAACTACTGAATTTTTTGAGATGTAGTAATCTAAAGCCTAGGTCAAAGAATCTCTGTTAAGCCACTAACATTTCTATTGCTACATATGTTCCCAATTCACATGCCTCAGTGATCTTAAATCTGTAGTATGATTTATACAGGTGAAAGGGCAATATTTAAAATGTAACATCAAAAAGCAAAACAAAATTTCAAACCTATAATCATGCCAATTTTTGAAGGATTCTTATTTTCCCTTCACCCCTCTATAAAAATATATATATATAAAAAAATATATGTGTATATATACACACACACACAGACACATATATATAAATAAAAGAAAAATAGGTGCACTCCACATAAATTCATTTTGGACCCACACCGTATCAAAACTGTAACCTTCACTACAGAGTCTCCATGTAGCACAAGAAATTCATGGACAGCAAACGTGACAGTTCATTAAAAGCACACAAACACACAAAATAAATAGGAGGAAGGCAACTCTGGCCTTTTCTCACTTCCGAAATGTTACACATATTTCTCCTTAATTTATAATTAAGGAAAATTAAGAACATGCATACATGTGTGCCCACTGGCAGAAATATACCTATAAGACCTCAGATTTAGGCTCAATATTATAATAAATATAAACTAAGAGGAAAATCTGAAAACAGAAGCAGTGATATATTTGTTCCAAATGTTGCATACCAGATTCTAAATCATAACTGCAGACATGTTAAATTGCTTCTCCTGAATATATTCTGCAAGTCCTAAATTTACTTGCTGTGTCTCCTTTAATATTTGTTGGCGTGGCAAAACCTTAAATATGCTGTCTACATTTTTTTAAATTACACTTTAAACTCAATATTAATAACAGAAAATGTGTAATCCTGAGTAATCTAAGAGTTAAAGGATTATGCAATGTTCAGTAATTTTAAAATGAAGACGAGTTGCCTTTAATTGAAAGATACATTCTTTTAGCCAAATTCCAATTTGAAAACTACAGAAAGTAACCAGTAAGTCTTTGAATATTACAAAATCACTATTCTGTAAATTTCACCAGACTATACTATTATCCTCATGAATTTATAAGGACATTCAATGCTTACATTAGACTACTTGTACAAACAAAGCTGTTTAAAGTTAAATTAGACTTTGTAAGTTACGCATTCAATATTTTATCACTCTATCAGGTAATTCAGTCATGAAAAAAATATGATAGTTTTAACGAGAGGAATTAGTTTTGTTATTAAGAGGACTAGTGCATGAAAGAGAAATATGAATTTAAGTCAGAAATATTATCAATGTGATTTATTTCTCCCAATTCAGGGTCATAAAATTAGGAAACAGAGAATGACATACTTTTAAAAAAATTTTCAAAGGTAAATCTGTGATTACTTCAAATGTCTAAATTATCAGTACTTTCTGTTCCTAATGAATATATAATATCTAATAAACTAATACACTTTAAATTTTTTTTGAAGCAGTGTTAGGTTTACAGAAAAACTGAGTGGCAAGTACAAAGGAGTTCTAATATATACCCTTATCTCCACACCCCTCGATACCACTTTACCAAAATTAACATCTTAAATTAACTAGTATGGTACATTTGTTACAACTGCTGAGCCAATACTGAGTGTTATTAACAAAAGTCCATAGTTTATATTAGAGATCACTCTTTTGTACATGGGACGTGTTGTACATCCCATGGGTTTTTGACAAATGTATAATGACATGTATATACTATTACAGTATCATACAGAATAGTTTCACTGCTCTAAAATCCCTCTATGCTCCCCACCTACCACACCCCTTCATCCCTGGTAACCAGTGATCTTTTTACAGTCTTCTTAGTTTTTCCTCTTCCAGAATGTCATAAAGTTGAAATCATATGTAGCTGTTTCACATTGGCTTCTTTCACTTGGCAATATGTATCTAGGGCTCCTGCATATTTTTTCATGATGTAATAGCTCATTTCTTCATATTGCTGAATAACATTCCATGTGTAGATGTACCACAGTTTGTTAATCTACTTACCTATGAAGAACATCTTGGTGCTTCCAAGTTTTGGCAATTATGAATAAAGTTGTTACAAATACTTGTGTGCAGGTGATTGTGTGGATAAAGAGTATGTTTAATTTTTTTTTAAAAACTACCAAACTGTCTTCCAAAGTGGCTGTACCATTTTGTATTCCCACTATCACTGAGAGTTTCTGTTGTTCCACAACCTTATCAGCATTTGGTGTTGTCAGTGTTTTGGATTTTAGCCATTCTAATAGGCGTGCAGTGGTATTTCACTGTTTTAAGGGCAATTTAATTTTAAATCCTATAGATGAAATATACAGATATGTTTGCATAACTGTACAAAGTATAAAAGTAAACATAACTATTCTTTTTTTAAAGTAATTATTGTTGTTCAATTACAGTTGTCTGCCTCCTCTCCCTTCCCCTCCCCCCACCCCCTCAAACCCCACCTCCCTTCCCTGCCTCCCTCCTCCCCCTTGGTTCTGTCCATGTGTATTCTATAGCGGTTCCTGAAAACCCTTCTCCCCATTGTCTCCTCCCCGCTCCCCTCTGGCTATTGTTAGACTGTTCTTAATTTCAATGTCTCTGGTATTAAACATAACTGTATTCTGTACTATTTTTAATAGCGCAAAACTGGAAATTAACTAAATGTCCATCTTCAGGATACAAGTTAAATTATGATACTTCCATGCAATGAAATCTGATGTAAGAAGTTCAAAACAGTTTCTGATATGCAATAATCTTTAAAATACACCATTATAGAGTGACTTCACCTCCTAGCATTCTCTTCCTTTGTTACTCCAAAGTCTAGCCACTCTGGCCTCCTTATTCTTCTCCAAAACCCAAGTACACACCTGCTCCAGGGCTTTTATACTTTTTCTTCTGCCAGGAACACTCTTCCTCTAGGTATCTGCTCTCACTTTATTCAGGTCTCTCTGGTCTTAAATCATATGATTTAAATAGGCCTTCACTGACTTCCCTATCTAAAGCGGTCGCATTTCCCCATCCTATACTCTCTTGTCCCTTTCCTTGCTTCACTTTTCTTTACAACACTAGCTACTTCTTGACACATTTACTGGTTTATCTATTTATTATGTCTCCCCTGAACACTGTAATTGTCAGCTTCAGTGAAATTAATTGGCTCTGTTCCTACCTATACCCTCAATGCTTAGAACAGTGCGTCCATAGTGAGTACTTAAAAAACATTTTTTTTGTTTGAATGTCTAAAAAGCCATGGTTCACAACAGTGTATATTATGCTCTACATAGCTGCATGTATGAAGCGTCTTTAGAAGCATGCTCAAGAAACTGAGAACAATGGTTCTCTCTAATGAGGTGAACTGGGAGGTGGGGACTAGTGCTGAGGGAAAGACTTACTAGAATGTATATACCTTAACATAGCTTGAGTATTTAAGTTCATTAAGAACACAAAATATTAATTTTTAAAAATTTAAGAAAATATGTGTCCAAAGAATATCCTAATTTAATTTGCTGCTTCTTCTAGTGTTTTCTACCTTTAGAAGGAAGGTACTTTTTTTAACAAAATTTTTAATGCTTTAATTTTTTATTTGATAGGTTTGCTCAATGGACAAGCCAGACAAAACTGTTTTAACATAGGTACCAGAGTCAGCTATGATTTAAAGATGAATATTTTACACATTTATATAGCATGTTTTTAAAAAATTAGAAATATGCCAACATAATAACAATGACTACTTCTTATTGGACAGTGGAAGAGCCTTTATGCTTAAACTTTACTTTCCACACTAAGCATGAATTACTTCTACAGAAAATACATAAGGAACTTTAAAGAGATTCAAGTTTGAAATAAGTAAAACAAAGTAAAATTTTAAACTTGAACAATTCCAGCCCTGACCGGTAGGGCTCTGTTGGCTGGGCGTCGTCCCACAAAGTACAAGGTCGCAGGTTCGATTCCGGCCAGGGCGCGTGCCTGGGCTGAGGGTTTGGTCCCATGTGGGGGCGCAGAGGAGAGGCAACCGATCAACGTTTCTCTCTCACATCAACGTTCTCCCCCATTTCTACCTCCCTCCCCCTCTCTCTAAAAAATAAAAAGAGAAAGAACAATTCCTTCCTAACCAACACACAAATATTTTCTCTAAATGTGATAGTACTATAAAATGAAGAAAGCCATTTCAGATATAATCATCTAAGAATTTCAAAAAGTTATTCTATACCAAAATTTCTAAATATTTACTTTAATCCGTCAATATTCTTTTTCCTTGTATCATTTTTTTCCTTCTGCTTGACATATACAATCATTATAATTCTATGCTTATTTTAGAGGAAGTAGTTGTAGAAATATAATTCTTTTGAAGGATTTAAAACTAACCATGATTTGTAAGTCTTTTAAATCTTAAATTTCCCTATTCTCTTACTAATTTTGTTTCTTCCATTAGAATGTAATTCTTAACAATTCAGAACCCATTATTTTATAGGTGACATATCCTTACAACAATGGGTTTAAATTACTTTTAAATTAATAATGTTTTTCACTGATTACCATTAAATATAGACACATTCCCACAGAACATTCTCTTTCCAAAGAATCATAGATTGTAAAGCATGAAGTAACTTCAAGCAATTTTATTTCAGGCACTACGCAGATGAAATAAGTGTAGAAAGTTCAGTAAATTGTCCACGGTTATCTAGCTATTTAGTAATGAGAGGAGGGTGAAAAAAGATTAGGACAGACCCTTTTGCTTTTCATTATAGCACTCTTTCTACTACAATTCAGACCAAATAAAATCTCTGAGAGGAAAAGGAATAAAATGGTAGCTAAGCTCACAGTATGCTGAGTGATCCTAAATCCAGAAATTCTACCCATCGCTGTTCCTTTGTTGCTATTCCCAAGATTATAGAAATTTCTTCCATGTTTGTTAAAAGCAGCAAGGACCTAGCAATATACTCCACCTTGGTCTCAACTGTTTGCAAGTAAAAAGCACGTATTCCTTGCTGGAAGTCTGTGAAGCCAATCTAAACATGTAATTGTAGCACTGAAAATTTTCCATGTTTGTAAGTATATTCACTTAGTAGAAACTATACCAGTTAATGCATGTGTTCGGGAAAGTGAATCAGTTCTATGTCAATTCTGTAAAACAACAGCTTAGAATTATTGATATCTACAATATCATAAACTTCATAAAAGCAATAATGTAAGATAGTTCTTAATACCATAAAGGAATAACACAACATGTCATTGGACTCTGAGTACAACTGAAAAAAAGGTTTTGCTATAGAAGTGTTTCATTTAGCAATAAAAATCAACTGACAGGAAAACTGTATTTATATACATTGTTACGAAGAACTATAAACATATTGTGCTGTACAATTCTCATGATTTTTTAAAAGAGTACATACCAACAGTTTTTTGCCGCACTATACTCCTCGCCTTTTCAGTTCCTGGGGAACCCGTGGTCGTTGCACTTCTCTGTCTCATTGGAGCCTGGCCAGGCTGATCACGACTCCATCCTCTAGAAAACGACTTGTCAACTGAAACTTTCTGAAATTCATGTCCAACTCCTAGAAATGTATATTTGCAATCTTAGTATACTACCATCCGAGTAAAAACTGCTTCGAATTATGTGTGCGAGCTACCTCAGATTCTTAAGATTTACTCATAATGTATTATAAAGTAACAAGATAAAATGCTGTGTACTGTAACATTGTTAAACTTCACTGATATAAAAATCATATTCCAAAACAGATGCAGAGTTTTTAAAATATACCATCAACAATAAACTATTATAAATCCTCAGCTCCCCACTTGATTTGTAATAGAAATGAAACACTTTCGAGCAAAAAGAATAGGAAATGAGCTAACCAAAAGCCATCCTGTGGTGAAAGTTACTAAGTCACTACCTGCCAAGAGCCACCTGGGAAATAATAAGCCAGGAAAAAAAATGGGTTGGTCACATACTTACCATCTTGCACTTTTGTTAAGTGTGAAATGTGACTCAGATATAATCTCTAGCTAGCAACTAACTATTAAGAGTAAAAAATACTAACCAAGCATCATAAAAACTTGTATTAATGATATAATCACTGTTACTGTCCCTCTATCCACTTTTAACATTAGAAAGATACATAGTCCACATCTAGAGAATGTTTGCTTTTAGTTAAGACTAAGAAAATGTTCTCAAAAAAATTTTCAAAAAATTCTTTTTAAATAGAGTAACATAAAATCACTGTCTAAGTTGTAACAAAAGCTTATGTATGATTAAAGGGAGAGTGTTTTATAAATTTTCATTTTGGTTAATTATTAAAAATAAAATAATTAAGATTCTGAATTACTGATTTAACTTTATCTAGATATATATAGGACACTTTGTCTCACATCAAAATTCCTATTGATTTTATGGTTCTTCAAAAAAAAAAATTAGAGGGTACCTGCATGTTGTTTTTTGTGGAAAATTGTTAACCTTCAAGGGAAAATGAAGGAGGGGATAATGAAGAGAAAACATGACTTTTAACCTCAGCCCTCGCCCTGACTTGATCTTCTGAGACCATTTTATTTAACAAATTCATATGGAGCGTCTCTGTGAACAACTCTTACCTTTCCCTTTGTGCTTTTTTTGCTTCTGTTCACTCAGCTTATCCAATGGTAAATCACTGAGATCCAAACTATATAAATTTCTAGCTAAAACTTTAGTTAGTGTCTCCATAGTCAGTGACCATTCAGTGGCTAACTCTTCCCAATAGGTCAATGACGACAAGACTGAGAGTAAGTCATCCCAAAGTTCTCGGGAAATGTACACATTTAGATTTGCTTTGATCCAGGCAACTATAAGAGTCTATAAAGACAAAGAATCAGAAACAACAATGAAATATATTCAGAATCAGATATTCGATTATTTAAAAATTACCTAAAAAGAGACGAACATCCCTGATCTTTTCTTGATGCATAGTAATTCATGCAATCATTAGTATCTACTATATATTTCAGTTCAGCTATTGCCATATACCAACACTCCAGCAATTAAGACAAGATGCCAAAACTGAAAAGAAATCTCCTTAACATTGTAGCTATCCTCCATGTTCTTTTACATTAATGTTAAATAAATGCTTTTTATAAAGGCAGAAAGTTTCCCACACTATTAACCACTGAAATTATTGAGTAAATGGTTACTGAGCTAAAAAAACCTCTAAATTCTCGAATTAAAGATAGAAATCACCAACTATATATTTGAACATTCTAAAAATACAAATTAGAGATGTACTTAACTGAGTAAAATGTGTTTTTGAAAAATTATATATAAACTGAAATAAAAAATTTAATTTCATTGTAAAAACACCAGAGAAATTAATGGTGTTCTATAATAAATCCAATCATTTAATAAAAACTTATTCATAAAAGGATAAATATTATGGATGAGCCAATACCCCTGATACTGAAGATATACCTGCCTATTGAAGAAATAAGTCACAAAATAGTTTTTCAAAAGCTGAACTCTACAAATTTTATTAAGGATTTCACATAAATTTACAAGTTAAATGTAAAGATGAAAATGAGCAGAATTTACAGTATAGAACATTAATAACTAGTGATCCTCCATTCTATCTTTAAATGTTCAGGCTACAAAAAAGTTATTCTACATAGCAAGGTAAAATTTTGCCTTCCTATAGCTTCTACCTTTGGGTTAGTTCTAATAAGAGGGAAATTTTAAAAAGAAAAAGGAAAAGGAAGAAAGGAAGGAAGGAAGGAAGGAAGGAAGGAAGGAAGGAAGGAAGGAAGAAAGAAATAAAGGTGAAGTCAAGAGGAGTTTAGATAATAAATACAGCTGGTATCAAAGGATTATTCACTAGCAGCAAAGGATTTTAGGTGAGCTAGCATATTTGAATGGTTAAACTTACGGTCAAGAATCAGAGGGCTAGCTCGTATCTTTGACATTAAGAAGTATTTTATCCATGTATCTGTATTTAATGTGTCATCTTAAAAAATATTTATGCTTTCTATTTTCCAAAGAATCCACAATACATTTTTAAAGTCAGTGTCTTATCCTCAGGTTGGAAAACATAGTATATAAATGCCTATATAATCAAACTATCACTGATACTTCAAGTAAATAAGTGAAGAGAATAAAGTTTTATGATAAGTAAAAATCTTGATCATTTACTACTTTTCATTACTATGGAACAACATAAAAGAATGTTTTGGCTTTCTAACAATACCAGAGATTTGGAAACTGATAAAGCTATCGGGTCATTTTTCATGAAGCCCTTCTGTAGCTTTTTGCAATCCTACAAGTCTGCCACACAAAATATCATCAGCCTATTTTAACAGTTTTTTCTCAGACCTGACATTTCCTCCGGTGTTATAGTAGGTTGTAACTTTTTATACAGCAAATAGCCTATTTTAAAAAGCAACTTTTAATTTAGCTCTACAAAACATCCTTCAATACAAAATGATCTCTGATTTAAAGCTTTTTTCCCTCAGGTTACAAACACAGGACCCAATGAATCTTAAAGAAATACATGTCTATTCAACTACTTAACTATCTAGGTATTTATTTATTTATTTTTATTGCCTGGAAAAGTGGTCCTGCAAGTCGACCTGCCAAGGTCATATTTTTTTTCCCCTGGAACTGCAGAAAAGCTTGTGACGGCATCTTCAGTACAGACTCCGTGACTCTGAGCAACACAAGCAGCATCTGTTCCCTTAAAATAAAAACATTAATTAATGCTTCCTTCTTGCAAATATTTGCTTTTGGTTAATGATTACCTTTCAAGTTAATATTTGTTATTAAAAACTGTATTTTCTTTCAATAACTCAAATATCAGATAGCTTTCAACTTTTCAGAATTCTTTGAAAAAAATTCCACTTTGTAAATCTATATTACTTTAAAAGCATTTCTAGCCATAATATCTTTTCATCAAATAAAAATTTACACAAAAGCTGAAAAACTGGGGTGAAAATGTAGAGACTGTTCTCATCCTTCCACATCAAGTAGTGACCTTAGGGAGCTATTTGAGGAACACCCACCCAACCGTACAATATAGTACTACCTTGAGCCATCCTTACAATATAGAGAAAAACCACATATCTAGAATTAAATCATGTTCAATTTCAAAAACTAAATGATTTTATTTACCAGTGTCACCCCAATAAATTTAATTTAAAAAAACTACCTATTTTTAAAATATAATCACCATTGTATTTTTTTCCATTGATATTTTAAGATTACTAGAACACAGTGAGCTTGGTGAGTTTTGCCTCTTTCTACCCTTTTAGTTCAGCCATTTTTTAACCCTTTATGTTCTCTGTTTAACTGCAAGCCAAGACAATCCTAATATTATCCTTACCTTGCCTCTTTCTTCTAGATGCTTATTATTAAGATCATAAAACTACCACACTTGCACCAGTAATTCAACCAAATGTGAAAGAGGCTGACAAGGGGATTATAGTTTTGTGTACAGTCAGGTTAACAGCCCGAGTCCCTATCAAAGCCCCCTCCCCTTTGGGAGATTATTTGCTGGCTCATTCCAGGCATTTTAATACGTGTAACAGTCCATGTGAGAAATATGGCAGAGGCAGCAATAGATTCCATATCTAGATGTCATAGGTTTTCTGGGAAATGAGGACAAAATCAAATAGACAAATATCACTCAATGAAAAACATCCTGAATTTATTAACAAATACACACATTCATTAATAAAATAAAAATCAAAGGTACCACATTTGTAATACTAGGCTTTCACCCTTAGCTATATGAAATGAAAAACTATTTGAAATCAACTATATACACAATAAAGTAGAGATTTCCAAATAAATCTTATCTGATTTGTGGTCAAACCTTAACTCACACATCAGATAACCTTTCACTTTGTAATACTATAATAATGATTTTAATTCATAAAGTCTTATAAATTCAATAAAAATACATGGGCAATCTCTCATTATGCTATGATTTCAAGGGAATTTATAAAAATTAAGAAAAAAATTCTAAAATCGTGTTCCACATAGCAAGACTCACTTTAACCTGGCTCAACAGCAATGATTCAAAGCATATGAAAAGTAAAAAAGGACAGATTAACAAAAGAATGAGCCAAAGTGGTACAGTTACTGCCTAATAATAAGTGACGCTCCAAGGTCAGAAGGATCACAGTTTAAATTTCAGCTATGTGAACAAAAGATAAGTTACTTAATCTGTGCCTAAGAATCACCATAAAATAGAGAGGATATCAACCTCATAGGGTGCTACCACGATTAAGAAAATACTTGTAAAGTGCTTGAAAAAATACCTTGCATAAAAATGTTCCAAATAAGTTAATAACAATAACTACTTCTAGATGTAACTATATTAATACTGTTAATAAAGAATTTTTTCAAAATAATGCTTTTTCCATAAATAGCAAAACATAAATTAAGCATGCTCTTTGACTAAGTACTTGTACTCATTAAGAATGAGTCAAAGAGGAGAAATCACATGTATAAGGATGTTCACTGTCCTACCCTCCTCCAACAACAAAATGAAGGAACTACATATCCGCCAATAGGTGCCGGGTTAAGAAAGTTACGGTGCACACACATGGTATAATACTATGGCTCTGTGTGTGCGGTTTGTCAAGTGAGCTTTTGGGCAACTTTCATTTTCTTTTTAAAACTTTTGGTTGTTTGAATTTAATAATGAACGTGTGTCATTTTAATAAAAACAGCTCTTCTCATTTCCCCCAAAAGCCTATTTTTTCCATACAATTAAACAAATCTCTATAGAGTACCAATACTACATAAGGTACTATGGTAAGAAGTGTAGAAAATATAGAAACAAATAATCAGTATATACCTTTTAGGGCCTCTCAAAATAAAGCCATTTCTTCCATACATACCAAAACACAAATTTTTAGGGATTAAGACAATTTTGACAACTATAACAGAGGTACTACTAATGCAGAATTAAAGGACGTAAGAAAAAGTATAAGGATATGCAGAAAAAGTAAGGTGAAATCTAAAGATAGCTGTGGAAGATGGCAGGAATTAGACACTGTGCAGGATGTTCAGGATGTACTCAGGAAAAAAACAATTCGATGAAGCAGAAGGCAGAATCTCCCCCTGCAAGGTGGTTTAGGTTGAGAAAGGGCTAGAAATTAAAGCAAGCGCCTCTCTGTACATGGCCTTAGCCTTAAACGTGAGGTGGAAGAATCAGGCATTCATACATTCAATTATTTACTTGTTCATTCCTGGGGATGCAGGGCCATCATAAGTCCACTTTATAAAGATAAACCAAGTGGTTTTCTAGAAGTTTGATCAAAGATGTTGAGATAAAGTAAAGGAGACTACTGTCAACATGATTACTATATAAAATATTGTATTTATTCAATAGAAGCCCCTACAATATTGTAACAAGCCCTGTTCACAGACACTACTCCTCTAAAAATTACTATACTCATGCACACAACATAAAAAACATAAAGAGTAAATTTTTTTACCAAGTCTTTTTGTCCATTGATACTTGTACAACCATGAACCGATAAATGTTAAGAATGCGTTTACACATATCTGTGTGCTCATCCAGAAGACTTTTTATTTCATTTGCAGGTTCAAGAAGAAATATATTTGATGAGTTTATAATAAATACCTAAGACGAAAGACATCATTAGCTATTCATTACTGAATTTCAACATGAAACTTCTTATCAAAGAAAAAACCCTCATATGTTGACCACTGGGTGATCTATAATGAATTTAAAAGTGTAAGACTGTAGGTTGAGTATATATATAACTACTCCTACCAATAGCTTGATACCTGAAATTTAAACTCATTATATCTGTGTATTGTTATGTTTATCTAGACAAACAGTAAATTACTATTAGGCATGGCTGCACTTAAAAAAATTTTTTTTTTAAACCAAGAGCTTTAATTATAATAATCCTATTGCTGTCATAAAACGAAAGGAACAATAAAAAATACAAATAATTTAGGATAAATGATACCTATTCAAGAATTTTCTCTGTGAGGTGTTCAAAGATTTCCTCTTTTTACATGTTTTTGGCTCTATCTGTAGATCTGCTTTGGTAATAACAGACTGCATAAAGAGACTGCCTGTTATAATCCCATTTCTGAGCCCTCCCCCTACAGAGCCACAGAGTCAGCAGGTGGGTTTTTACAGCCATATCTAAGACTCCATCACCCTAGCTAACACTGCTTGCCCCAACCTGGAGAACCCAAGATTCCATCCCACCCAACTTACTGGTCCACCCAAATTGTTAACTGACTTTACACATGAATGGCTAGTCTATCTTAAAAACATACTTTACTGATTATGCTATTACAGCTGTCCCAATTTATTTTCCCCTTTATCCCCTCTACCCTGTAACACTCTTCCCTCCAGCAACCACCCTGACCTTAGTTCATGTCCATGATTTATACATAAAAGTTTTGCTTTTCCATTTCCTATACTATTCTTAACCTCCCCCTATCTATTTTGTACCTACCGATTATGCTTCTTATCCCCTGTACCTTTTTCCCCAACCTTTTTCTTCCCCTTTCCAGCTGATAACCTTCCATATGACCTTCATATCTATGAGTCGGTTCCTGTTCTGGTTGTTTGTTTAGTTTGTTTTTGTTTTTGAGATTCAGTTGTTAATAGTTGTGAGTTTGTTGTCATTTTTCTGTTCATAGTTTTGATCTTCTTTTTCTTAGATAAATCCCTTTAACATTTCATACAATAAAGGCTTGGTGATGATGAACTCCTTTAGCTTTACCTTGTCCAGGAAGCACTTTACCTACTCTTCAGTTCTGAATGATAGCTTTGCTGGATAGAGTAATCTTGGCTATAGGTCCTTGCTTTCCATGACTTTGAATACTTCTTGCCTGCAAAGTTTCTTTTGAGAAATCAGCTGACAGTTTTATGGCAACTCCATGTAGGTAACACTCTGCTTTTCTCTTGCTTTCAAAATTCTCTTTATCTTTAACATTTGGCATTTGATTTATGATGTGTCTTGGTGTGGTCTTCTTTGGGTCCAACTTGTTTGGGGCTCTCTGTGCTTCCTGGACTTGTATGTCTATTTCCTTCACCAAATTAGGGAAGTTTTCTTTCATTCTTTTTTCAAATACATTTTCAGTTTCTTGCTCTTTCTCTTCTCCTTCTGGCACACCTATGATTCAGATGTTGGAGTGCTTAAAGTTGTCCCAGAGGTTCCTCAGCCTCTCCTCATTTTTTTTTGAATTCTTGTTTCTTCATTCTGTTCCAGTGGGATGTTTATTTCTTCTTTATGTTCCAAATCATTGATTTGAACCCTGGCTTCCTTCCCTTCACTGTTTGTTCCCTGTGTACTTTTCTTTATTTCACTTAGAGTAACCTTCATTTCTTCCCTTATGCGTTTGCTGTACTCAATGAGTACTCTGAGCATCCTTATCACAGTGTTTTGAACTCTGCATCTGGTAGATTGACTATCTCTATTTTGCTCAGTTCTTTTTCTGGAGTTTTGATCTGTTCTTTCATCTGGGCCATACTTTTTTGTCTTCTCAAATTGGCAGCCTCCCCATGTTTATTTCTGTATATTAGGAAGAGGTACATTGACTTCCTGCCTTGGCGCACCTGTTACGTTGTAAAGGGTGGAGTTTTAGGTATTCCTCAGGGTGGGGCAACCTGCTTCGAGCTTTGTGATGCTGTAGGTGGGGGAGGGGGTGGAGAAGGAACAATGCTGTTTGCTTGGCATTTGCCCCATTTCTAGTTGTTTCACCCACTTCCAGCATGCAACTGGCGCCCCTCTAGCTCTTCCTCTGGTGGTGGTTCCCAGAGTGGGTGGGTTTGCATATGTTCTTGAACCATGAAAGCCCTTTAAATGGACTCTCCTGAGAGATTGGCAGTTTCTTCCACTGCCCCAAACCACACTGGTTTTTACAGCCGAAAGTTATGAGGCTTTATTTTCTGGCACTGGAACCCTGACCTGCATGGTCTGGCCTGGGGTTGGGATTGCTTGTTCCCCAGGTGTCCCTCCTGGTTTTTATCCACCACACATGAATGTGGGACCGCCTATTCCACTGGAAACTGCCTTCCTGCCTACACACTATGTCCTCTCTGCCTCAGCTCCCTGTCTCCAACCCTCCTACCCATCTGGATATTTCTTTTTTAAATGATTAGATTTAAAATAGATCTATTTATCACACTTCCATATAGTTAGATTTTCTGGCAGTTCTGGTTGCCTTTTGTTTTGAAGTTAGTTGTGATTCTTCTTATGGTTGTGTGAGGAGGCGAATACCTCTATCTTGGCCAGAAGTCCTGAATAGCTAGTCTTGGCTTATGATCACAACTTCCTAAAGCCTATCAAACCAGCAACACCCAGCCTCCATCCCCTGTACATCTTGCAAAGTGGCCCAAGGCCCAGTATAGCAGCAGCCAGTCCAGATTCACAGCTTGGCTTTGCCTGGGAACCTCCAAATCCAGCACAAGTAGCAGCCATCTCAGATTCCTTTATAGCTCATGCAGGGTAGCCCTAGGCAAAACACAGGTTGGAGCCGACCTTGCCTGCACCACCAGGGAAACCCTAGAATCTGCGTAATCAGTGGCAAGTTACAGACCATGTTGGAGCACCACTACTCTTGCCCTTGCACACTTGATACTCCAAGGAGGGCAGAGGCTGGTGATTAAGTGGTCACAGCCAGTCCTTGCAGCTGACTGGCCTGGGTAATCCCTCCCTATGACCTGCCAACAGCAATCAATGCTCAACTACAAGAGGAGGGTGTACTCAGCCCACACAATGGGTACAACTTGAGTACCCAGCTTCAGTGATAGGGAAGGTTGTGCCACCAATGCTATAGGACACTTACTACACTAGCCACATCACAAAGACAGGGAGTCATAGTAGTTCTACCAAGTACACAGAAATAAACACAGGGAGGCTGCCAAAATGAAGAGACAAAGAAACATGGCCCAAATGAAGAACAGATCAAAAATCCAGAAAAAAGGAACTAAACAAAATGGAGAAAAGCGATTTATCAGATGTAGAGTTCAAAACACTGGTTAAAAGGATACTCAAGGAACTTAGTGAGTATCTTAACAGCATAAAAAAGGTCCAGCCAGCCCTGGCTGGTGTGGCTCAGTGGATTGAGCACTCCTGGACTGTGAACTAAAGTGCCACTGGTTTGATCCCCAGTCAGGGCACATGCCTGGGTTTCAGGCTGGGTCCCCTGCATGGGACATGTGAGAGGTGAGCACATAATGATGTTTCTCTCCCTCTCTTTCTCCTTCCCTTCCCTTCTCTCTAAAAATAAATAACTAAAATCTTAAAAAAAAAAAAAAAAAGATCCAGCCAGAAACAAATGATACACTAATTGAAATAAAGAACAATTTACAGAGAAATAACAGTAGAGTGGATGGCTGAGAATCAAATCAATCATTTGGAACAGAAGGAAGCAAAAAACAATCACTCAGAACAAGAAGAAAAAAAGAATCCACATAAAGTGAGGATAGTATAAGCAGCTTCAGAGACAATGTCAAGAGGTCCAACATTCACATCATAGTGGTGCCACAAGGAGAAGAGAAAAGCAAGAAACTGGATATCTATTTGAAAAATTAACGAAAGAAAACTTCCTTCAATTGGTGAAGGAAATAGACATGCAAGTCCAGGAAGCACAGGGAGATCCAAACAAGATAGATGTAAAGAGGCCCACTCTAAGACACATCATAATCAAAATGTCAAAGGTTAAAGATAAAGAGAGAATCTTAAAAGTAGCAAGAGAAAAGCAGTTATTCACCTACAAAGGAGTCCTCATAAGACTGTCAGCTGATTTTTCAAAGGAAACTTTGCAGGCTAGAAGGGATTGGCAAGAAATATGTAAAGTCATGAAAAATGGGGGCCTACAGCCAAGATTGCTCTTTCATCACAATCAATAGGTATTCAGTTAACTTAGTTTCCAAACTTACTTTCAATTTATAATTATGTTGTGAGCCAGAACTAGTCAGTCTATGGATGAGAAGTAATGATGTAAATAAAGCCTTATGCATCATTAGTAAGACTTCTGCTTTTATGCTTAATGATAAACTTACTAGAAGGTTTTAAGCAGAAAAATGACATGATCTGACCTTTATTTTACAGGATCACTCTGGCTACTATTTTGAGAATATTACCAGGGTAATGGGTTGGCAAGAGTAGAAGCAAAAATAGTAATTAGGAGTTTACTATAATAGTCCAGATGAAAGACTGTGAAGGCTTAGACACAAGAGGTAGTGTGAGTACTGGAAGGTAGTCAAATTCTGCATACATGCTGAAGATTGGCAGGATTTGCTGTAAAATTAGATGTTAGATATAAATGAAAGATAGAAAAGATGGCCCAAGCAACTAGAAAACAGAGCTGTCATTAAATGAACTGAGGAAAAGCACATTTGTTGAGTAAGATGAGAAGCCAAGTTCTAAGACATGTCCAGTTTGTGATGTCTATTAGATATCCAAGTGATGATGCCTACTCGGACTTAAATATTTGAGCTCAGGACTCTTAAGAGTTCAGAAGAGAGATCTCAGACTAAAGATAAAATACAGAAGTTGCAGCCTATAAATAACACATAAAGCTACAGGACTAGACAAGAATAAATGAACTGATTCAAAAACTGAGTCCTGGACCCTTCAACAGGAAAAGGTCTGGGAGATATGAGAAAAAACAGTAAAAAAAAAAAAATTTTAGAAGTAGCCAGTGAGTTAAGAGAAAGATAGAAAGGTATGTTTTTTGAAGACCAATGAAGAAGGCTTTCAATAGGGAGGGAAATGGTCCACTGTGTAAAATGCTCCTGACTAGTCTAGTAAAATTAGGATTGTAAAATGTCCATTTGATTTAACAATGTGGAAGTCACACTTGGTTTTGACAAGAATAGTCTGATTAAAAAAAGAAAGATTATAATGAACTCCTACAAAGAATAACAAAAAAACAACCTAAGAGAATTTTAGAACAGCATATGCATAGGCAATTCATAGATAAGAAAAGATGCTCAATTTCAGGTTGATGAAGAAAAGGTAAATCAAAACAGGGAAACACAAACTTTAAAAAAAATGAGGTAATCATTCACATATACAGGAGCAGCAAAACTTAGAATCTGACTATACAAGTTACAGTGAAGATAATAAGGGAACGAAAGCTCACAAATACTACTGAAGGGAATGTCAATTATTATAACCATGTTGGAGAACAATCTGGCAGTAACAGTAAAGCTAATGATGTACGAATCCTCCAACCCACTAATTCTACGTCTAGGTTTATATCCTATGGAAGTTCTCCCACGTGCAAAAAAATACATATATAAGAATGTTCGCCCTGGCTGGTGTAGCTCAGTGGATTAAGCACAGGCTGGGAACCAAAGGGTCCCGGTTCGATTCCCAGTCAGGGCACATGCCTGGGTTGCGGGCCGGTCCCTGTGAGGGCCACGTGAGAGGCAACCATACATTGCTGTTTCTCTCCCTCTCTTTCTCCCTCCCTTCCCCTCTCTCTAAAAATAAATAAAAATAAAATCTTTAAAAAAAAAAAAAAAGAATGTTCAATGTAGCACTTATCTGGAATAGTGAGATACTGGAAACAAGTTAAGAAATCATCAACAGAAAAATCAATAAAATGTGAAATAATCATATACTGCAATACCACAAATTAGTTAAAATGAATCTCAAAAACAATGGTTCATGACAAACCTCAAAAACAATAGTTAATTCAAAAGGTAAGTTGCAGATAGGTAGTGCACCATAACATAATTTATATAAATTTTTAAAATATCTAAAAAAGTAATGTCATATTTATTGATATAAAGTAAAATTTAAAGAGAACACAACATTAATGACATAACGGTAACTGATAAATGTGGGTGGCAAATTTATGACATTTAAAAAATTATACTCTACACTGAGATATTGAACTATATCTGAATATTTAATGATAATTTTATTTTTAAAAAATAATCAAAGAGCAATCCACCTGCAAAACTGCCTGGGTACCAGCTCGTATATTTTGTTCTGTGTCTTCTTCGGAGGCACTGTGAAGAACATCTTGGTAGGTGCCATTTTTTGCCCAAGTGGAATTTAGAACATGATCAGCAATATTGGTCCCATTTTCCTGAAGCAAAATACCAAGTTTAATATGATTAATTAAGAATGCTATGACAAAAAAAAAAAAAAAGAATGCTATGACAAGTCAGTAAGTTGAAGTAAATTGGAAATTAATGGATCCCACTACTAAGCATCTTCTCAAAACCGATGTCTTGTAAATACCAGAATCTACATAACATAAATAAAATAGAAAATGGATTCTATTTATCCTACTTAAGACTAGTAAAACTCCTATTATCCTAAGATAGAATACTAATACTTGAAACCACTACAACAGCCTTTCTGCTTGAGTTTTAGCTGTCAAAAGTCTTGCAGACGAGGGATTTCCCTCAGGTGAAAAGCCACACAAACAAAAATTTCACTCAACAATGTTGTTCACTTTTTTAGTTACTGTCTAGTTTCTTTCAGCTTTTGGTCACTCACCAGTATCTTCAAACAGTTCATCTTTAAAAATTTTGTCTAGAGCTTATACAGGAGGTATAGTCTAATACAAACTATATACTCTGCCAGGAACAGCACTGAACTCAGTCAGCTCCGAGTGGCCAAAACCATATACCATGGTCTAGTATACACTTTGTCTCAAGCTCCATACTCCTAGAGTCAGGTAATCTTCTGAGTAATTCTCCCTGAGTGATCCACAGGCACCTCAAACTCAAGATGTTTAATAGCCTGTTTATTACCTATGTCTCCCTTCCCCGCTCACTTCCTACCAACGTCTCTAGCCAAGATTGCTACCACAAACACTTTTTAAATTCCTATTCAAGTGTGCCCTGGTTGCCAAAGAAACAAACTTGGGACACCTCCCCATTGCTCTCAGCTAATTTAATCATGAAGGCATATTGATTTTATCACCAAAGAAGTTCATGTATCAGTCTTCTACCTTGTATTCCCATTGCAACTGCCGTGTCCTATCTACGCATATATCAGGTATTTACCATTTTCCTTACGAACTTTGCTAAAACTTCCTAACTAGTCTCCCTGCCTCCAGACTGGCCTCCAATCTATCTTCTGCCCTAGACTTAGTATACTCCTCCTGAAATATGTAACTATCCATGCCATTCTTCTACTCATAGTCCTTCAAAGGTCTTCTAGTGTCTAGAATGTAATCAAAGTCCATTACAGTAGCATACAAATCACTGAACAGAGTCTACTTCTTGTCTAGCTCACATACTCTATCATTCCCTCCTACCTGCTCTTAATTACAGCCAGATGGAAATATTTTCAACATCTCTCACACCTTGTAGATTCTATTCACACTGTGTGGTTCTTTTCCCATTTGTTATCTACTCTTCCCTAAGCAGTCAGATATTTCCCTCTTTCACACTCTAGTCACAGCAATAATATTGTTTTATATTACTCATTCTGCATATTTGTGTTCTTGCTAAACCATTAAGTAAAGGTAGAAATGATGTCTTTTCATGCTTGTATCTCCAACACGGTTCTAAAAATGGGCATTATCATTTTTTACAGGACACTCTGACATTTGTGAGAGTGTTTTGTTGCTGTGAGAATTGAGAACACCACTGACATTTTTAATGGAATGAGTCATGGAATGCTAAACATACAAGGTGCATGAGAGCCTGCACATACGCAAACTCTCCTGTATCCAGCATGTCTTACAAATGTCTCACAGGCATTATTTAAAAAAAAAAAATTATAAAAATTATCTGAATCTATACTTTAACTCCATTTTAAAATTAATGCCTAATTTTAAATGATTTTTTAAATATACCGAATTATCAGAAATATCAATGAATGCTTCCAACTTTTGTTTTTGGTTCATGCCATTAGCAAGAGTTCCTGGCATTTTAAAAAATCACATCTCTAATGGCAACACTGGCTGCAGACTGAGTAAGCAGCAGAACGAACACACCTGTACAACACACCTACGTCACCCTGCTTCGCTCTTTCCTGCCCACCTGTCTCCCTCTTCCAACTGCTTGTTTTTCAATTATGTATGCAGATAGCTTATATTATCTATTATTTTTATTTAAGGACAGTAAATGACACACAGGAGGCTAATTCCTAAACTATAAATTCATGATACAAATTGGAAGAAAACAAATTATTTAGACTGACAGGTTTATCTCCTAGCTTGATGACAAAATTGGATATTTTTGTTGGTGTATAACCAACAGAACTGCAAATACTATTTCATCATTTACATTGTTAATTTTATTTACTTCAATTACATTTCTTAGTTACATTTTCCCCCTCCTTAGACACAGGGGAGGATGCTCTACATATATATTTATTTATTATCCTGTCTCATACACAAAGTTCCCTGTATCCAGACACACACACGCACACACGTCTCACTCATATACATATGTAAATATTGACTCATTGAATCCCTGTAGAATGTAGCTTGCTCATTCTAGGTTAATATCCTGATAAATTCCACTGATAATAGTAAATGAACCACTAAGGTGAATAAACATTATCAAATTGCTCCTATCTGGATTTAAGAAGTTACATGTCAATACCAGACTCTCATTTTTGGTGAGAACTTGACCTGTGACAATAGTTAAACAACCGAAGGACAAGAATTATTTAGGCTAAAGAAATAAAAGGAATTTGTTTTATTCCTTTTCTGCTCCTACTCTCTTTTCCCCACTGTGAGTTAACTTCAGTTATTCTTATCACAGATCAACTGATTTAATACATCAATGTTTTTTATTCTGAAATTATCATCAATGCAAAAATTTTCAAGAAATAATTCTGAATATTCTTTGTGCTGGGTACCCAATCGGAGAATAAGCCAGGCACGAAGAAACCATAGTTTGGTAATCACTAAGAAATATGTACCACAACACCCATTTTGATCTACAACCACAGTTATAAACATTATACCTTTTATAATAGCATCTAATTTTGATTTAGAAAATGACATAAAATATTATATAACCTCAATATTAATTTTGTTTAAAGTTGTGACATCAAAGAGCTTTGGGACAGGGTACTGAGGTAACTATTATATCATTAAAATTATAAAATATACTAATGGCATCTTTACCTTCCCATTTAGTAAGTATATACATGCTAAAGTTATACTTTTGTGAAAATCTAATCTTTTAAACATATGATAAAATATGTAAGCCTTATCATTTTACCTCTTCTCTCTTTTCTCCTTCTTCCACTGAAATATCATGGTCTGTGACATTGTCAATGCAAGGTAAGTCTGAAGAAGAAATCACAATTTCTTCAGGTTCTTGCATGAACAAAGGTTTTTCCTCTTGCTGAATCCATTCTTGATATACTTTTACCACTTTTCTCATAGCTGCTGCTTCACAAATTGGTAATAAAAATGCCTAGTGAAAAAAACATAGAAATAGTGATACTTTTTAGCTACCTTTTACTTTACCAAAACCACTAATACACACATTTCTACTTTGTTATAAAACATGACATAAATAAATTTTAAAGAATTAAAGTCAACCAATTCACTGTCAGAAAAAAAAAAAGCCTTTTGTCTCCAAATAATGTATAAATACACTGAGAGAGAAATGCTTTGGTAGAGACTGATTTCAAGTGCAAAGATTTCTTTCATTTATATTATTCGTCTCAAAATGAAAATATTCCTTGTTTTATAAAATAACTTTGGGGGGAATCAATATGGCAGCAGAGTAGGTAGAAGCTACACTAACATCCTTTAGGACCAAACTGGAATTACAGCTAAATTATAGAAAAATCATCCTGAATGAACAACTGAACACACATCACCACATTGAGACTTCTAGGAAGTGAAAAGGATTAAAAGGGCTGGTTGGGCTCTCATGGATGGCAGCTGAAATTCTGAAGGGATATTTCAGCACAGGAGGATTTGCCCTGAGAAGTGAGGCGGACTGGTGATCTAAACCCCAAGCTGGGCTCCGAAGTCTAGAGCACCAGACAAGGAAAGGAACCAAATAACATTCAGCTGTGAAAAGCAGCAGGGTCTCTGCCCACCAGGGAGAGACAGCCAGAGAGGCAGAAGCCTCTTTAAAGGCCAATACACAAAAATTCATTTGCAGCCACTAACCCTGGACTCTGATGGAAAGAGGGAAGAGCGGACAAAAGCCATGTGAGGAGGGTCTGAGAAGGGTCAGCCACCAGGATCCCTGTGCTGAGTCGTTCCCATACTGCAGAAGCCAACTTTCTCAGGCAGAGCACTCCCCTCCATTTGGCATCAGCCTGGGAGTGGGAACAGGAATCTCTCTTGCCCCTCTCTGTGGAGCTTCAGCCAGGATGCTGAGGAGTACAGCTGGAGACTGTTTCAGTGATTAATCCTAACAGACATCCTGAAGGCAAAGGTGGATCTCTGTGAGCTTAGAGACACTAGCTGACCCTCCCCCAAGCCCCATGCTGGTATAAGCTAGCCATGGTGTGCTGTATGGTTCTTCCTGCACACTCCCAGGCCCAGGAGAGGGAGCCACAAGCTGTGGATCATAGATAGCTCCAAACAGGTTGCCCAGGGCCAGTCACAGGCAGTGTTTGACACAGATCTACACCAGAATTATAGCAGATCTACCTAATAATAGAAACAAACACAAAGAGGCAACCAAAATGGGAGGACAAAGAAACAGGCCCCAAATGAAAGAACAAGAGAATTAGCCAGAACTAAATGGAGGCAAGCAATTTTCAGATACAAAGTTTAGAATAATAATTATAAGGATAATCAACAGCATAAAACAAGACACAGAAACAATAAAAAAAGAACCAGTCAGAAATAAAGAATGCAATACCTGAAATAAGTAATACCCTGGAATGAATGAACAGTAGGTTAGGTGAAGCAGAGGATCAAATCAGCAATTTGGAAAACAAAGTAAAAAACAAACACTCAAGCAGAGCAACAAAAAGAAAAAAAGATTTTCAAAAATGAGGAGATTTAAGAAACACAACATGAAATGTAACAACATCATGGGAATACCAAAAGGAACAGACAGTGAGGAAGGGATCAAGAATCTATTTGGAGAAATAATGACCCAAAACTTCCCTAATCAGGTGAAGAAAAAAGAAGCACACTTCCAGGAAGTGCAAGAAGCCCCAAACAAGATGGTGCTAAAAGGCCCACATCAAGAAACATCATAATTAAAGTGGTGAAACTGAAAGACAAAGGAGACAATCTAAAAAACTGCAGGAAAATAGTAGTTACCTATAAAGGAGCTCCCATTAGACTGTCACCTAATTTCTCAACGAACCATTTCAGGCCAGAAGGTGGTGTGAAATATACAAGGGAATGAAAAGCAAGGACCTACACCAAGGCTACTTACTTTACACAGCAAGACTATCATCTAAAACGGAAGAAGAGATAAAGAGCCTCCTAGACAAGAGAAAGTAAAAGGACTTTGCTAACACCAAACCAATATTGCAACAAAAGGTAAAAGGGCTTGCTTTAGGAGGAAGAGCAGAAGGAAGAGGAAGGGGTTGAGGGGGAGGGGATAGAAAAAGAAGAAGTAGAAGGAAGAAAAAGGAAGGAGAAAAACAAAAGAAAAGAGTTGAAAAATAAAACAGCACTAAATAGGTATCAATAATCACTTTAAATGTAAATGGCTTAAATGCTGCAATCAAAAGGCACACACAGGGTATCTGAAAGGATAATAAAACAAGGCCCATATATACGCTGTCTCCAAGGACCACCTCAGAATGAAAGATACACACAGACCAAAAGTAAAGAGATGGAAAATGATTATTTCATGCAAATAAAGAAGAAATACAAGCTGGGGTAGCAATATTTCTATCAGACAAAAATAGACTTTAAAACCAAGGCTACAACAAGAGACAAAGAAGGACACTACATAATCATAAAGGGAATACTCCAACAAAAGGATATAACCCTAGTAAAAATGTACACATCCAACACAGGAGGACCTAAATACGTGAAGCAAATCTTAATGGACATAAAGGGAGAGACTGACAGAAAAACAGAGTCATAGTAGGGGATTTTAACACACTGTTGACTTTGATGGGTTGATCTCCCAGACAGAAAATCAACAAGGAGATGGCAGCCCTAAATGACACACTAAATCATATGAATTTAATTGATATCTTCAGAGCATTTCTCCCCAAAGCAGCAGAATATACATACATTTCAAGTACACGCAAAACGTTTTCTAGGACAGACTATGTTAGGACACAAAGCAAGTCTCGATACACTTAAGAAGACTCAAATCATACCAAGCATCTTCTCTAGACTACACTGCTATAAAACTAGAAATCAAACACAAGAACATTGAAAAATGTGCAAAGCCATGGAAGCTAAATAACATGTTCCTAAACAATGAATGGGGCAAGAATGAGATCAAGGTAGAAATCAAAAAGCACTTGAAACAAATGAAAATGAACACACAACAAGCCCAAATGACTGGGACACTGGGAAAGCAGTCAGTCCTAAGAGAGAAATTCAGAGCATTACAAGCCTATCCCAAGATACAAGAAAAAGCTCAAATAAACAATCTAACTTAAAGCTTAAAGAAACTTGAAAAAGAACAACCAAAGCCCAAAGTGAGTAGAATAAAGATCAGAGAAGCAATGAAAGGAACAGAGTCTAAGAAAGCAATACAAAAGACCAATGAACCCAAGAGCTCATTCTCTAAAAAGATAAACAAGACGGACAAACCTTTAACCAGACTCATCAAGAAGAGAGAGGATCCAAGTTAAAAAAAAAAAAAATTGAAATGCAAGAGGAGAAATAACAACGAAGACCAAAGAAATACAAAGGATTATCAGAAAATATTATGAACTGTATTCCAACAAATTTGATAACCTAGAAGAAATGAATAAATTCCTAGAAACATACAATCTTTTAAAATTAAATCAGACGAATCAGAGATCTGAATAGACAGATTAAACCTAGTGAAATTGAAGCAGTAATCAAAAAACTCCCAACACAAATTCATGAAAAGCAGGGACCTACAGTCAAGACTGCTCTGCCCAGCAAAGATATCATTTAGAATGAAAGGGCTAATAAAGAGCTTCCTAGAAAAGAAAAAGCTAAAGGAGTTCATCGTCATCAAACCACTATTATATGAATTGCTAAAGGGACTTATTTAAGAAAAAGAAGATCAAAACTATGAATAAAATGGCAAAAATACATATCAACAATTGAATCTAAAAAACAAACTAAGCAAACAAGAAGAACAGGAAGAGAATCATGAATGTGGAGAGCTTTTTGATGGTTGCCAGATGGGAAAGGGGTGTGGGAGAATGGGTGAAGAGATGAGAGGATTAAAAAGTACAAATAGATAGTTACAGAGTAGCGATGGGAAAGTAAAGTACAGTATAGGAAATGGAGTAGCCAAAGAATATATGCACACGACCCACGGACATGGACCATGGTGGGGAAACTGCCTGAAGGAGTGGGGGGTGCTGCATGGAAGGGGGCAAAGGGAGACATATCAGGATAACTGTAATAGCATGATCAATAAAATATAATTTAAAAAATAAAAATAAATAAAAAGTTCACTAAAGGGGGAAAAAAAACTCCTAACAAACACAATCACACAATAGCTTCAAAGGTGAATTTTGCCAAACATTCTGAGAGGAACTAATACCCCTCCTGATCAAACTATTCCCCCAAATACAAAAGTAGTAAAGACTTCCAAGCCCATTTTACAGGGCCAGCATTATCCTAATTCCAAAACCAGATAAAGACACTCCAAAAATGAAAGTTATAGGCCAGTAACCTTGATGAACACATGCTAAAATCCTCAACAAAATACTAGCAAACCAAATACAATAATACATTAAAAACATCACACACCATGATCACTTGGGATTTGTTCCAGGATGCAAGGTTGGTATAAGATTTGCACATCAATAAATGTGATACACTATGAAAACAAAAGGAAGGCATGAAACCACATGTTCATATCAGTAGATGCAGAAAAAAGATTTGATTAAATCCAGCACGTATTTATGATAAGTACTCTCAGCAAAGTGGTACTAGAGGAAACATACCTGAACATAATAAAGACCATGTATGACAAATCTATTGCCAGCATCATACTTAAAGGGCAAAAATTACAATCATTCTCCTTAAGATTGGGAACAAGACAGGGATGTCTGCTTTCACCTTTCTTATTCGATACAGTACTGGAAGTCCCAACCACAGCAATCAGACAGGAAGAAATAAAAGGCATCCAAATTGGAAAGGAAGAAGTAAAACTGTCTTTATTTGCAGATGACATGATATAGTACATAGAGAATCCTAAAGATTCCACCAAGAAACTACTAGAACTGATAAAGGAATTCAGTAAAGTAGCAGGATACTAAATTAATATCAGAAATCAGTTGCATATTTATATGCCAATAATGAAATAACAGAGAATTAAGAAAACAATCCTGTTCACAATTGCTTCAAAAAGACTAAGATACATAGATTAAACATAACCGAGGATATAAAAGACCTATACTTGAAAATTATAGGACACTGAAGAAAGAAATTGAAGAACATACAAATAAGTGGAACCACATACCATGATCATGGATTAGAAGAATTAACATTAAAATGTCAACAGTACCCAAAGCAATCTACAGAGTCAGCAGAATTCCTATTAATACCAATGATGTATTTCACAGAACTAGAGCAAATTTTCAAAAATTTATATGGAGCCACCAAAGGTCCCGAACAGCAACAGTGATTTGAAAAAGAAGAAAAAAGTTGGAGGAATCACACTACATAATATCAAACTATATTATAAGGCCAGAGTAATCAAAACAGCATGGTACTGGCATAGAAACAGACACACAGATTAACAGAATGGCATAGAGAGTCCAGAAATAAACTCACACCTTTATAATCAATTAACATTTGACAAAGGAAGCAAGCATATACAATGGGTTATAGATAGTTTATTAAATAAATGATGTCAGGAAAATTAGATATGGGTAGAAAAACAAAACCAGACCACTTTCTTATGCCACACACAAGAATTAATTCAACATAGACAAGACTTAAATGTTAGACTTGAAACAATACAAAACCTAGAAAAAAATCTTGGCAGTAAAACCTCAAACATTGCTCATAGCAATATTTTTTTCTGATGTATCTCCTCACTAAGGGACACAAAAGAAAAAAAGAAAAAAATGGGACTATGTCGATCTAAAAAGGGTTTGCACAGCAAAGGAAACTATCCACAAAATAAAAAGACAAACCACTGAATGCGCGGACACGTTCGCCAATACATCTGGAAGAGGGGTTAATGTAAAAATTTATAAGGAATTTACAAAACTCAACACCAAAAAAACCCAATTAAACATGGGCAAAGAACCTGAATAGACACTTCTACAAAGAGGACATATAACTAGCCAATGGATATATGAAAAGATGCCCAATGTCACTAATCATCAAAGGAATGCAAATTAAAACCACAATGAGATACCATGACACCTGTCAGAATGGCTATCATCAACGAATCAACAAATAATAAGCGTTGGTGAGAATGTGGAGAAAGGGGAACTCTTTTGCACTGTTGGTGTGAATGCAGTGCACACCTCAAAAAATTTAAAATGGAACTGCCTTTTGACCCAGTGATTCCACTTCTGAGAATTTATCCAAAGAAACTGGAAACACTAATTTTAAAGAATATAAGCACCCCTATATTCATTACAGTGTTACTTTCAACCACCAAGATTTGGAAGCAGCCCAAGTATCTATCAATAGATGAGTAGGTAAGACAATTATTGGACATTTACACAATGTAATATTACTCAGCTGTAAAAAAGAAGAAAGTTTTATCTTTTGCAACAGTATGGATGGACCTAGAGAACATTATGCTAAGTGAAATATGCCAGTCAGAGAAAGACAAATGCCATATGATTTCCCTTGTATGTTGAATATAATGAATAAACTAAACTAACAAGTAAAACAGAAATAGACTAACAGAGAGCAGACTGACAGCCTCTGGTTGGGGGATGGGGGGTTAAGATGGTGGATGGATCCAGCAAAACGGAAGAAGGACTCATGGACATGGATGACAGTGTGGAGATTGCAGGCGGGATGCGGGTTGGTGGAAGTGAAAAAGGGTATGGGGGGATAAATGGCAATGGAAAAAATACAATAAACAAATAAATAACTGTGGTCCTACAAAGCTCAACGTAAACACAACTTCTTATACAAATCACATGTGGTAACTTACAATTTTTTGATTGCTATTAAAATAAATGTTAATAATAAGATTTTAATTGAAAAGTAAAAGTTAGCCCTGCCTGGTGTGGCTCAGTGGATTGAGCACTAGCCTGCAAACTAAAAGGGTCATCGGTTGATTCCCACTCAGGGCACACACCTCGGTCGCAGGCCAGGTCCCCAGTAGAGGGTGCGCGAGAGGCAACCACACATTGATGTTGTTCACCCTCTCTCCCTCCCTTCTGCTCTCTCTAAAAATTAATAAATATAATCTTTAAAAAAAAGAAAAGAGGACTTCGGCCAAGATGGAGGTGTAGGTAGATACACTATGCCTCCTCGCACAACCAAAAGAGGGAAAACAACAATTTAAAAACAAAAAATAACCAGATCTGACAGAAAATCCAGCTGTTTGAAAGTCCCACAACCAAGAAGTTAAAGAAGACATGTTCATCCAGACCAGACAGTGGGGCGGAGTCGGGTGGAGAGCTCGTGGTGAGCTGGCGGGGGCAATGCTGCAGCTGTCTGGAGAGGCCTGCGGCGGGCGCACTCAGCAAAACCCAACACTGGCCAACCCAGACCCAGCGGGGCTGAGACTGGTGGACTGGGCGGTCCCTCATATGTGCGCAGATAAACCGGGAGGAAAAGCTGGGGAGCGGAGCAGACCACACAGCCCACCATCGCAGGGAAATAAAGCCTCAAACCACCGAATGAAAACACCTGTGGGGGTTGAGGTGGCAGTGGGAGGAGCTCCCAGCATCACAGCAGAGTTCATTGGAGAGACCCACAGGGACTTAGATCTGCACAGGCCCTCCTGCCCGCCCACCCACAAACTGGTGCAGAGGGCCCCAATTTGCTTGTGGGTGTCATGCAAGGTGACTGGGAATGGGCAGAGAGTAGAGCAAGTGCCATTATTGTCTTAGGACCTGCCCCTATAGGCAGTGCCACAATACAACCACCTGCATTGCCCTGCCTGGTGAACACCTAAGGCTCCGCCCCTTAAAGTAACAGGTGTGCAGAGAAAGGGAAGGATGGCCCAAATGAAAGAGCAGATCAAAGCTCCAGAAAAAATACAACTAAGTGACGAAGAGATAGCCGACCTATCAGATGCACAGTTCAAAACACTGGTAATCAGGACGCTCACAGGACTGGTAGAATTTGGGTCGCAAATTAGATGAAAATATGAAGAATACGCTTAGAGAAATGAGGGAAATGTACAGGGAACCAATAGTGATGGGAAGGAAACTGGAACTCAAATCAACGGTGTGGACCAGAAGGAAGAGAAATACATTCAATCAGAAAAGAATGAAGAAATAAGAATTTTAAAAAAATGAGGAGAGGCTTAGGAACCTTCAGGACATTTTTAAACATCTGAACATCCAGGTCATAGGGTTGCCAGAGGAGAAGAGGAAGACCAAGGGATTGAAAGCTTATTTGAACAAATAATGAAGGAGAACTTCCCTAATCTGGCAAAGGAAATAGACTTCCAGGAAGTCGAGGAAGCTCAGAGAGTCCCAAAGAAGTTGGACCCAAAGAAGAACACACCAAGACACATCAAAATGACATTACCCAAGATTAAAAATAAGGAGAGAATCCTAGAAGCAGCAAGAGAAAAAGAGACAATCACCTACAAGGGAGTTCCCATAAGACTGTCAGCGGATTTCTCAAAAGAGACCCTGCAGGCAAGAAGGGGCTGGAAAGAAGTATACCAAGTAATGAAAGGCAAGGACCTACATCCAAGAATACTCTACCCAGCAAAACTCTCATTTAGAATGGAAGGGCAGATAAAGTGCTTCTCAGATAAGGTCAAGTTCAAGGAGTTTATCATCACCCAGCCTTTATTATATGAAATGTTAAAGGGATTTATATAAGTCAGGGAGGGATATCAACAGGGGAATGGGAGGGGGAGAGAGGAGGAGAAAGTACAAAGAATAGGTAGCATAAATGGTAGGTAGAAAATGGACAGGGGGAGGTTGAGAATAGTATGGGAAATGTGGAAGCCAGGGAACTTATGTGTATGACCCATGGACAAAAACTAAAGGGCGGGGAATGGGGGCTGTGGGGCGGGGGGCAATAGAGGGCGGGAAATGGGACAACTGTAATAGCATAATCAATAAAATAAATTAAAAAAAAAGAAAAGAAAAATGAAAGTTAAATTTGACTCCAAGAATTAATAAAAATTACATGTAACAAGGCAATGAATCTTTTCTAAGTATATAAAAAAGTTGCAGCTTTCTTTTTTCTTTTTAATATAATATAGTTCTGTAACAAATAAAAAGTCAAAACACTTAGAAAATTAAAAGAAATATTTTAGTTGTTCTTTCCTTGAGGTACTTTCCAGCTTTACTTAACTTTTTAAAAAGTATGTCCTCATTACAAAATACTACATTTTCACAATAAAAATATTTTTTATACAATTCAGACATGCAAAAATAAAACAAAACACTTTTAATCTTACCACCCAAAAGTTCTTTCTTTATGCAGGTTTGTGTTTATGTAATATTTTTCATTATACTTTTTATTTAAAAATAATTTTAACAACTACCTATTAATTTCAACTTTAAATCACAAAACCTTTGTAATGGAAAAAACTAGAAGGAAAAAATTTTTAAAAATCACAGAACTTTTACCTAAAAGCTGCCACTTTCTAATCCAGAATTATTACTAGGTGTGTTTAATAGTAATCAGGGATTCAAATAATATTGTTTTATATAAATAAAAGCAGCCCCAAAAATCAGCTTTTCAAGTTGATGAAAAGTTACTGTGGAATAGCAACACAGTATTTAATGTTCAGTAATCATTTATTTATCAGCTATTATTGATTCTCTGGGAAACTACATTACTTGTTACTTCCCTCCATCTGACACCCCCATTCCCAAATTCTCACTCATATTTCAGAGCTTAATGGCCAATGGCATGACTTTGATTACCACTGCCTGCTCTCAGACTATTTATTTTCCAAGTGCATCAACAGCTCAGCCTTCCTTAGAAAGGGTCAATGTAAATATTTTTTAGAAACTCAAATAATCAGAGAAGTTCTATTCTGCTACACTGAAAAACTTTTTTTAAGTTACCATTGGAACGTTGTATTCTCTGCTCAATTTTGCTGTGAACCTAAAACTGCTCTAAAAAATAAAGATGAATAATTTTAAACATTTAAAATATTGGAAAATTTAAAAATAACAGTAATCTCTAGAACTATTTGTTATTGTAAAAGCTGTCATACTATATCCCAAGTGGCTTGATGAATTTACAAAAGACCAGAGTGTATATAACCTTTGTCCTTATAGGCTCCCAAATTTGATTTGCCAACACACTAAAGACAAATTTCGAGGAAAGACTGATACCAGCCATGGCTAAAAAACTCACGTATAAAAATCAGAACGCCAATTTATAAATTTTCAATGAGAAAGAATTATCACAGAAACCAGAACACTCAAACCCACATACTGACCCCATATTTCTCTATGAAGAAGCACCACTTATAATCAGATATCAATTATTAATCGATAATAAGGGAACCTGTCACCACAGGTATAATTTTTTGAATCTATAGGTCCAGCAAATTTTCTCTCTATAGATCTACGTAAGGTCATCTCCAGTTTTATGGAAATAGAAAAAACCAAGTATTTAATGGTAGTAGCTTAAGATAACCTAGTAAAGTTTTCTGATGGGATCTAATTTACTAATAGTAAAAGCCCTCTTCTTCAGTGAATAAACACTAACAAAACATGTTGGTCTCTGACATTCTTTTTTTTAACATTGATTTTAAAGAGAGAGAGAGACAGACAGTGAGAGAAACATGGATCTGCTGCTCTACTAACCTACACATTCACTGGTTGATTCCTGCTTCATCCCCAACCAGGGATGAATCCTGCAACTCTGGTGCATCGGGGCGTTGCTAAAACCAACTGAGCTACCTGGCCAAGGCTCTGATGTTCTTTTAATATGCTCCCATTATTACCCAACCCAGATCATGACGGACACATTCTTTAAGAGTTAATCAAATACAGTGAGCATTTAGCAGATATGGAAAGAATAGGACTATTTTTACATTTTTGCAAGTCACCTGGATTTTCATTATCTGCTTGCTTCTGTAGTCAATTAGATACAATATCACACATCAAGTATTGTCCGGAAAACTTTACTGTACACTTATGAAAGAATGAGAATGAAAAAGATATATAAATCTTAGTATGTTAATAAAAATAGTTTTGACCTCATGAACCTGAAAAGATCCTTAGGACTTAACATTGTGTAATTCACTACCTTAAAGTGGCTGTGGGGAAAAATTAAATTAAAGCATACTGGGTTTCCTTATAAAATAGTGGGTTAGTTTCTAGAGTGCATTATTCCTCGTCTACTGGATATAGAAAATAACTATCATTTCAGATGAATTTGGCATTTACACTTTATAGTTGTATCTTTGTTTTAAACAAACATCTAAGACACAACTCACAATCATTAACATTGCCCCAAACAAGCATTAGCTTATAAAACAAACTATCTCAAGACTTGACTCAAATCAAAGATACATATAGACTAAAAATGAAGAAATGAGAAAAGATATTCCATGCAAATAGAAATGAAAACTGAAGAACAATACTTACATCAAACACAATAGGCTTTAAAACAAAAATTGTAAAAAAGGACAAAGAAGGACATTACATAATTATGAAGGATCGATCCAAAAAAAGGATTAACAATTGTAAATATCTATGCACCCAACATAGAAGCACCTAAATATACAAAGTAATTATTAATAGACATAAATAGTACAATAACTGTAGGAAACTTCAATACCCCTCTCACATCAATAGATTATTTGAACCAAAATCTAATAATAATGGTCTTAAATATCACATCAGACAAGATCAATTTAATAAACATACATAGAACATTTCATCCAAAAATTTAATTTCTTTTCATGTGTACATGGAACACACTTCAAGATGGATCCCATATTAGGCCACAAAAAAAGCCTCAATAAATTCAAGAAGATTGAAACCATATTAAGGATCTTCTCAGACCACAGTGGCCCTGAAACTAGAAATCAGCTACAGAAAGAAAACTGAACGCCCCCCTCCAAAAACACAAAGATGTGCTACATGAACAGAAATATGCTGCTAAACAATAAATGGATCAAAAAGGAAATCAAACAAGAAATCAAAAATTACCTTGAAAACAAATGAAAATAAAAACATAACTTTTCAAAATTTATGGGATGCAGCAAAAACAGTTCTAAGAGGGAAGTTCATAGCTGTACAGGCCTACCTCAAGAAATAAGAAAAATCCTAAATACACAATCTAACTCTATAGCTAAAGGAACTAGAAAAACAACAAAATTCAAAGTAAACAAAGTAAGAAAACAGTTAAGATCAGAGTAGAAACAAACAAAATAGAAATGTTTAAAAAAACAGAAAAATCAATAAAACTAAGAGCTGGTTCTTTGAAACATAAATAAAATAAATAATTGTTTAGCCAAACTCATCAAGGAAAAAAAGCCCAAATAAAATCATAACTGAAAGAAAAGTTACAACCAAAACACAGAAATACCAAGAATCATTAAAGAATATTATGAACAATTACATGCCATATACTCAACAATCTAAAAGAAATAGATATGTTTCTAGAAGTACATAACTTTCCAAGGCTAAACCAGGAAGTAGAAAATCTAAACAAACCAATTACTAACAACAAAATTAAAGCAGTAATCCAAAAACATCCAACAAATAGAAGTGCAGGACTTGATGGCTTTACAGGTAAATTCTATCAAAAATTCAAGAAAACATTAAATCTTGCCTTTTAAACTATTTTAAAATACTGAAGAGGAAGGAAAGCTTCCAAAGCATTTTATGAAGCCAGCAATGTCAAAACCAAATAAAAACACTACAAAAAAAATTACAGGCCAATATCCTTGAAGAACATAAATGCAAAAAACCTCAACAAAATACTGGCAATCCAGATTTACCAATACATTAAAAGAATTATACACTATTAATCAAATGGGATTTATCTCAGGGATGCAAGGATGGTTCAACATCTGTAAATCCATTAATGCAATACATTGCATCAACCAAATAAAGGATAAAAAACATATAATCATCTCAGTACATGCAGAAAAAGCATCTCACAAAATTCAACAGCTTTTTATAAATAAAAACTCTCAACAAAGTGGGTACAGAAGGATCATATCTAAACATAATAAAGGCCATACATAACAAACCCACATCTGTGTCATACTCAGTGCTGCAAAACTGAAAGCCTTTCCGCTAAGCTTAGGAACAAGACAAGGATGCCCACCATCACCACTTTTACTCAACATAGCACTTAACTCCTAGCCACAGCCATCAGACAAGACAAAGACATGAAAGCTATTGAAATTGGAAAGGAAGAAGTAAAACTCCCATTATTTGCAGATGACTTGATGATATATATAAAAAACCTAAAGACTCCACCAAAAAACTGGTAGAACTAATAAATGACCTCAATAAAGATTTAAGATACAGAATCAATATACAGAAATTTGTTTTCTCTATATACCAATAATGAATAATCAGAAGAAATTAATAAAATAATTCTATTCACCTTGCATAAAAAAGTATAAAATACCTAGGAAAAATTTAACCAAAGTGGTAAAAGACCTATGCTCTGAAAACTATAAGACATTGACGAAAGAAACTGAACAAGTTACAAATAAGTTGGAGGGATATACCTTACTCATAGACGGGAAGGATTAATATTGATAAAAAGTCTTTATCACCTAAAGTAACTTACAAATTCAATGTAATCCCAATTAAAATACAATTGGTATTCTTCTAAGAATTAAAACTAATCTTAAATATTATATAAATTCACAAAAGGCCCCAAATAGCCAAATAAATCTTGAGAAAGAACAAAGTGGGAGATATCACACTCTGTGATATCAAACTACACTCCAAAGCTATAATGATCAAAACAAAATAATACTGGCATAAATACAGATATATAGATCAATGAAAAATAATAGAGAGCCCAGAAATAAATCCTTCATTATATGGCAAATTAATCTACAATAAAAGAGGCAGAATAAACAATAAAGTAAAGATAGTCTCTTTAAAAAGTAGTGTTGGCTAGAAAGATATATGCAAAAAAATTGAAATTGGACCACTTTCTTGCACCATACACCAAAATGAACTCAACATGAATTAAAGACTTTAATTCTCATTTGGGAAATAGTAGACCCAAAACCATAAAACTCCTGGAAGAAAAAACAGGCAGTAAACTTTCTGACATTGCACTTAGTAGTATTTTTTTTTTTTTGGACATGTCTCTTCAAGCAAAAGCAACAAAAGAAAAAAAAATGGGACTACATGAAACTAAAATGGCCAAAAAAATGAAAAAACAACATAGTGAATGAGAGATATCTACAAATGATACATTTGTTAAAGAGTTAATATCCAAATTATATAAAGAGCTCATACAACTTGATACCAAAAAACAAACAATCAAATTAAAAACTGAGCACAGAACTTGAAGACATTTCTTCCAAGAGGACATGCAGATGGCTGAGAGACATGGGAAAGTGCTTCACATAACTAACCATCAGGAAAATGCAGATTAAAATACCACAACGAGATACCACCTCACAACTGTCAGAATGGCTGCCATCAATAAATCAACAAACAAATGCCGGAAAGTATATAGTGAAAAGGAAACCCTCATACACTGTTGCTGGGATTGTAAATCAATGTAGCCACTATGGAAAACAGTATGGAGATTCCTCAAAAATTTCAACAATTCCACTTTTGATATTTATCTGAAGAAAACAGAAACAGGAATTCAGAAAGATATATGCATCCCTATGTTCACTGTAGCATTACTCGTAATAACCAAGGTTTCGAAGCAACCTAGATATCTATCAATAGATGAATAAGTAGAGAAGATACCCACACATACACTCTCTGGAATATCGTTCAGGAAAAAGAAGAACGAAACCTTGCCATTTGTGACAATACAGGTATTATGCTAAGTATAGTAAGTTAGACAGAAAAAGACAAGCACCATATGGTCTCATCCATATGTAGAATCAATGAATAAACAAAACAGAAATCGACCCACAGATAGAGGGAACAAGCTAATGGGTGCCATGGGGGAAGATGATGGGGGGTGGTAATAAAAATAAAAGAAAATAAAAAGTAAAGACATTTTTACTAAACTCATTTAGCTACAGCAACACTTATGCTCTAGCTGAGATTGTTAAAGGCAAAATCATTATATGTCCACATACCTGCTCATTACAATAATATATTTTGTCTATACTACACTGTAAACATATGAGCCTTCAAAATAAGGAAAGAAACTATTTCACAGATTCCCAATCTTGCAAAATTTTAAGGTTTGTGTTTATTTATTTTTTAAACTTTTTTATTGTTGTGCAAGTACAGTTTTCTGCCTTTCCCCCCCACCTCAGCCCTCCCCACCTCCCTCCCCTGTTCCCACCCCCTGCCCCTGTGTTGTCCATGTGTCCTTTATAATTGTTCCTGTAAACCCTTCTCCCTTTTCCCCCATTACCCCCTCCCCTCTCCCCTCTGGTCACTGTTAGCCTGTGCTCAATTTTAACGTCTTTGGCTATACTTTGCTTGCTTGTTCGTTTTGTAGATTAGGTGGTGAGATCCTATGGTATCTGTCTTTCACCATCTGGCTTATTTCACTTAGCATAATGTTCTCCAGTTCCATCCATGCTGTTGCAAAGCATAGGAGCTCCTTTCTCTCTGCCGCATAGAATTCCATTGTATAAATGTAGCACAGTTTTTTGATCCATTCATTTCCTGATGGGCACTTAGGTTGCTTCCAGCACTTGGCTATTGTAAAGTGTCCTAGTATGAACACTGGAGTGCATAGGTTCTTTTGGATTGGTGTTTCAGGGTTCTTAGGATATAATCCCAGCAGTGGAATTGCCGGGTCAAAAGGCAGTTCCATTTTTAGTTTTCTGACCAATCTTGCAAATTTATCATCAGTATTAGTTAAGTAAAAATAGCTGTCCTACTACAATACTCTTAAAAAACTAATTCCCTTTCAGAACATTAATCGTTCAATGGAGTTGCCATTTTAAACTTTTGCATTAAAAATCACTTTAAAAAAATAACTGTCAGGCCCTGGCCAGGTAGCTCAGTTGGTTAGAGCATCATCCCAATGTGCCAAGGTTGTGGGTTCTATCTCCAGTCAGGGCACATATAAGAATCAAGCAATGAGTGCATAAATTAGTGGAAAAACAAACTGATGTTTCTCTTGTTCTCTCAAAATTGTTAAATACATTTTTAAAAATAAAATAATTGTTAGAATAAAAATAACATCTCAGAGGACTTAGTTCCCAGCAGTATCATAAAAAAAATTCCTGAACTCTCCAATCACAAAACACCTAAAATTTGTCACATATAAAATATACCTTTACATAGACACAGACAGCAGTGTGGTGATGAGCAGAGGGAAATAGGATGGAGGAGGTAGAAGAGGGTAAAAGGAAAAAATGGTGATGGAAGGAGACTTGATTTGGGTGGGGTCAGGAACACAGAATACAACATACAAATGATTTGTGTACAAATCATGTACACAAATGATAAGACTGTACACATGAAACTTATATAATTTTATTAAGCAATGTCACCCCAATAAGTTCAATAAATAAAAAATTATTTTTAAATATAATATATCTTTAAATAAACAACTCAAGTTTCTAAGGATATTCTGAATATAGAACAAAATGAGAGGATTAATCCAGACAGACAAATGAGCAATTAAACTTCTGGCTGCTGCCTTGAACAGAAGGCCTCGAGAGTTTTAGTTTTAGGTTAAATAGCAACCTGGACAAAGGAGAGAGAGAGAGATAAGACTCCTACACATAAAGCTGACCCAAAGAAGGCTACCACCTCAATGCAAAGGCAAGCTAGGAGGGGAAGAAAAACAACAACTCAACTCCACAAAAGAGTCAGTGAGAAAACCTGTCTATTGACTTAGGGTAGGTGAATACAGGGGCACAACAGTCTTCTCTGAAAACTCACATTCTCAGGCTGACCGTAACATAACTCTGCTGCAAAGTGAGAAAAATCATAAGCTGAGAATTACAACTTAGAGTAAACGTAGGCTGATAGGACCCCCGAATACCTGAGAAAAGCGCAAATCCTTCAACCTAGGTTCCATTGTAATTCTCACAACATTTCAAAGACATGTAAGCCCAAAACAAACTAACAAGGGTGAGTAAACAGAAACAACACCAGGCCAAAACTGCAAAGACTTAAGTTACCGGAATTACTGGAATGAGGAATATAAAATAAGCGTTTTGATATGTGTTAATTAAGTAGAAAATGAAACTATAAAATATCAACCTCTAAAAAAATAAATAGATATTAAATGAAACTTTTAGAAATTAAAATATAAGAGAATGATTAAAAGTTCAATGAGGTGAATTCTGTTTCTAAGAGTATGGTATACTAGGTAACCTTACCAACTTTCTGATTGAAAAGACAAAAATGATAGATTTCTTTAAAAGAAACCCTAATCTTCCTAAATGCGTTATGAGCCAAAAAGTAGAAAGAAATATTCAAAAATAAAAACATGCATGAAATCCAAACTCAGAAAGTTTCTAGGGGGAGCAATAAAGCTGACTTTCACTTTGAGTACAACCAATTCCCTTGGTTTCCATGGAGTTATTGGGGCAAAGTAGGGAGAACAAGAGGAAACTTGTAAATAAAGTTGGGACTCCAAAGGACCAGCTATCATCAGTGTGAGGCTGAATTAGAAATAAACCACTCACCCATAGCTAGATCAGAGTAGACAACAACAGATTTCTCCCCAGAGACACTATAACCAAAAGCTAGCCTACTACTATGTTCATATTATCTACCTCGCTTGAACCTCATATCAAGAATTCAGTTTAAGGCGAGATTGGTAGTGTCTCTTAGCATCTAGAAGAAGCAAATGCAACTATTCTCTGAAGGAATTAAACCAAATCAAGAAATAAAGTCATGAAGAAGTAAAAGCTCAGAATCAAATTTCTGAACTTCTAAAATCCACAAAATATGGGAAGAAATTCAAGAGAATACAGCACCATGAGAAAGAGTATATAGAAACAAAATTTGGCAGAATTATACCTATAAAGGCCAATCGATAAATATAAAATAACTATGTTAGTGGTAATACATAAGTATAGAATAGAGACAAATACAGAATAGAGACCAAGCAGAATGACCACCTTCTAGACACAGTTGTAATTAAAAAGAACTTATCCAGAATGTAGCAGAGAGAGAAAGAGTTGGAAAATATGAATGAGAGGTTCATAGGCACGTACAAAGTGACACTAGGTTTCCTTTCTTGCTCCCCAGCCAGAGAGCAGCGGCTCTCTTGCATCTTGGCAGCAGCTCTCGGCTGTGGGCCATCTTGCACCTAAGGCAGGAAGATAGTGGCCGCAAAGAGGACAGAAAGTCGCTAGAGTCATTCAACTCTAGGTTCCTACTTGTTATGAAAGGTGGAAAGTAGGTGCTGGGGTACAAGGAGACTGTGAAGATGACCAGACAGGGCAAAATGAAACCAGTCATCCTCGCCAACAACTGCCCAGCCTTGAGGAAATCTGAAATAAAGTTCTATGCCATTTTGGCCAAGACTAGTGTCCGTCACTACAGAATACACGCACTAGCTGTGACTGATCCAGATGATTCTGATATCATTAGAAGCATGCCAGAATAGACTGGTAAAAAGTAAATGATGCAAAATTTTTATTTAATAAAATAGCCAGAGCTTGGTTTAAAAAAACAAAGGTGAGGGGGGAGAGATCTCACATATATCTTGTCAAGTCCTAGAAAAGGCAAGAAAAATAGTGAGACAAAGGCAATTATTTTAAGAGATATTTCAGTAAATAATAAATAAATACTGTTAGATATTAAATAAAATACTTAAGAGATAATGGCTGGGTAGTGGCCTTGTTCTCTGCCTTTCTCTCATGTCTGCTGACCTTGCCCCACTCTCGGCAGCCTCCGGCTTGATGTCTCCTTGAGAGAAAGCACCGCACCTTCAATTCAGTTGCAGAGTTCTGACGGAGAGGTATTTGAAGTTGATGTTGAAATTACCAAGCAATCTGTGCCTCTCCAGACCATGTCTGAAGATTTGGGAATGGGTGATGAATCAGGTGATGATAACCCAGCTCCTCTAAAAATGTTAATGTAGCAATATTTTAAAGAGGTCGTTCCTGGTGCACCCACCACAAGGATGACCCTCCTCCTCCCGAGGATGGTAAGAACAAAGAAAAGCAAACAGATGATATCGCTGTATGGGACCAAGAGTTTATGAAAGTTGACCAAGGGACACTTTTTGAAATTATTCTGGCTGCAAACTATTTAAACATCAAAGGTTTGCTTGATGTTACATACAAGACAGTTGCCAATGTGATCAAGAGGAAAACTCCTTAAGAGATTAGCAAGATCTTCACTAGCAAAAATGACTGAAGAGGAAGCCCTGGAACTCAGAGAGAAACAGTGGTGCGAAGTGCAATGCTGTGCCTGACACTGTAACGCTGTAAGGACGGTTCCAAACACTAGTTGGTTGCACTGCTGTTCAGAACTGTTAACATGAGACAAACAGTAGACGATGCAGCTGCAAATCAACTGTATTTGCAGAATACTGTTCTCATTGATTTATAGTTTGGGTACAGATTCCAAACCTATGATCAAAAGTTTCTTTTTTATCTGTTCTGCATAAAACTGAACTGTGAGTTCTCTATAGAAAGTAGCATTTTGGGCTTTCCCTCTTTTTGTAAAGCAATTTCAATTTGCCAAATCTAAAATGCAATAAACAAATTCCTGGAAAAATAAACTTACTTAAACTGTCTCAAGAACTAGAAAACGTGAACAGTTCCATAAAGTTGAAATTTTCCCACAAGCAAAATATTCCAACATCATTTGTCAAGTGTCTTCCCCTTCCCATTTGTCATATATCCAGTCAACACAATCTCTGAACTTGGCAACCAGACAACCTGCCAAAGCTGGACAAAATGTTACCAGTTTGTTTCTTAGGTTAATGCTGTCTCATGCTTTGTTTTACATATTAATC
This sequence comes from Micronycteris hirsuta, assembly GCA_004026765.1. Taxonomy (NCBI): domain Eukaryota; kingdom Metazoa; phylum Chordata; class Mammalia; order Chiroptera; family Phyllostomidae; genus Micronycteris; species Micronycteris hirsuta. Next base: position 106,358 of record PVJI01001826.1, read on the forward strand.
AATATTTAGATTTCCTTTGCCAGGAGCACCCTGGCATGAGAAGGCAGTATGGCATAGAATAAAGAGCTCTGACATGTGAACCAGGACCTGGAAATTTTAGTCCAGGGTATACCACTTATTTGCTGTGAGATTTGAATAATCCCCATCAACTACAAAACTCAATGATGTTTACCTACAAAATTTAAATACTTTTGCTAGCAAAAACGAATGATCAGTTTTCATAAGGTTTATTTTCCACAATACTTCTATGTAATTGAGAATGTACACTTAGGAATTTCTGGCTACCTTTATGTGAAATAGCTTTCATTCTTTTCATTTCTCTCTCCTTCTTCATTTTATTCCCCAAATATCTACCTTAAGCAACTTGAATTTCAGAATGCATTAGAGGACAAAACTAAGTCTCTGAAGGGAGGATAAAGGCAATTAAAATATCACTTCTTATATTGCAAAACCACTTTTATTGATCAAAGAGTAAAGGATGAAGTAATTGTATTATAATTAATCAAATGATAGAAAAGTTTCAAACCACTAAGACAGTAGCTAAGAAAATTATTCCAATAAGTATAAGAGGTAGTTACTAAACTAAACCACCATAAACTAAAATATATAAATAGAAAATACTAAGGGATTAGACATAGTAAATTTTTAAAACTAAACACGAACTTTAAAAAACATTTTCAAGAATAAAAAATTTGAAATAGCTATAAGTCAGTACAGGGGTGGGTAAAAGGTTTACAGTAGTTTCTATGAAAAAAGACATCCAGATTATGATTATTACAGTAGCTTTATTAACTCAGAATAAACAGCAAACCTATTTTTACCCACCCCTGCATGCTTAATATTAAAGACAAAAATCTGTATTACAAATTAAAAATAGTAGAGGTATTTTACCTGACGAAATATCTCTGTGACAAAGTTTACATTACTTCTTTTGGAAGAAAAAACTCTGCGAACTATTTCAATGTCTGTGAGATGTTCTTCATCAATACTACAGAGACTAGATGAGCTAGGTTCTCGCTCTGTCAGAGTGCTTGTATTAGAATGAGACTGTTCTGGTTCTGTAGTTCTCTCTGTTTTATCCGCATTATCATTTTTGTTTTCTTCTCTGGATACCAAACTAGCTGCTGCTCTCTAAAATAAAAACAAAACGGGGAGAATATCATAAATGTTATCTAGGTATTTTGTCTTCTAATAGCAAATATTAGCAGAATCCAAAGAATTCACTGTAAATAATTAAATGTCAATGCAAATAACTCAGCGTCTAAGTGATACAGTCATACTCATTAGTCATCTACCCATCTAAAATTAGATTTGCTTTTCAGCATGTTTGCAGTATAAAGAGGTTACTAATTAAAGCTGGGTAAAAGATAATAATGCAGATGGAGTTAATTCAGAACTTCAATAATAAATAAACAACTTAATATTGAACTGTCTGTTCAATAAAGACTTAAAGTTTAAAATCATCTCTATTTTACCTTAGACAAAAATTACACAAGTAGAAACTTCTTTAAAAAACAACATCAAAGAAATGGAAGAATATTTATGACACAAGTAGAAATGAAGCCAAAACAATTTTTAGAAATCTCTATACTCTAGTAACTTAATAGAATTTGCACCATGACTAAAGACGAAAAAGTAAAAGTCTTAAGGTGATGATAAAGAAATTATTACCATGGTATGACAGAAGCACTATTCAGTAAGTATGGTAAATTACTTTCTGGTAAGTTACTCAATTTTTGATCTCAGTTTTGTCATCTATATAAGAAGGTTTAGGTAAATGATCTCAAATACATCTTCCCAATAAAAAATCTCTATGATTTTAGTCCATTAAGTTCTGAGATGACAGTTTCTACATTTAATAATTCTTTGTAGAGAACTTGAAACAAAGTTTTGAGGAAAATGCACCACATAGGTACATACAAATAGAAGGCTAAGGAGAATATGTCAGATTTTCTAAATGCTAATGAACTAATTAACACACGTTATAACTTCATGTAATTTTTTACGGATTTAATAAGTCATCCTGGCTGGTGTGGCTCAGGGGATTGAGTGACGGTTCACTCAAAGGGTGAACCAAAGGGTGGCTGGTTCAATTCCCAGTCAGGGTACATGCCAGGGTTGCGGGCCAGGTCCCCAGTAGGGGGCGCATGAGACGCAACCACACACTGATGTTTCTCTACCTCTCTTTCTCCCTCCCTTCCCCTCTCTAAAAATAAAATCGCCTCTCTATCCAAATCTTTTAAAAAATTAAAAAAGATTTAATAAGTCATAAAAAATACACGTACAGTGTAAGATTTTTTGAATTACCTGACAAAATCTGAGAAAAGAAAAATAAAATAGTAAAAAAATACTGTAATATGTACAAGTTCAGGAAAAAATGCATATTGAGGGAAAATTTAAAGTGAAAAAGAAAGATTTACTTAAAAATAATAGATTTTTAAACATTAGTCCTTCCATTTTATACAACACTGTAATTTTATACAACATTTCTGGACTCTGCGTCCTCGTTGAAAAAAGGGAACGAGTTGGTGACAAGACTTTAAATCAGCAAGCTATTACTGCCTAAAAATTTAAAAAGGACTATGAAGGTCCTACAACCATTTGATTGCAAACTGTTTCCAACTGCAAAAATTTACTTGTAAAATTCAGAATATTTTTATTCATACAACTCAGGATATTTTTAGTAGTATAAAATTAACACACTATAAAAACTGAGAATCAGATATGACTGAAATTATCTTTTATGCCTTCCAAGTTTTATTTTTTTGTTAAGAAAACTGTTGGTCCTATTATCAGGAAGACCTGAGTTAGGGAGCTCCCTCTGCTCAGTTTCTTATCTCCTCGAGAGAGAAGAATAGGTGAGAGACAACACAAACAGAGGAAATAAGATACCAAGTTTATTTATGAAGTACACTTGAGCACGAAGCTACAAGTGGGCATCCAGCTTGTCTGAGTGCACGGACTGTTGGGATTTTAGGGGTTTTATGCTTATAGCCAGCTTCTAGGTTCCCCCACCTAGAAGATGGTTCCCTAGACGGAACCTCCTCCTCCCCTTTCCAGACCTTGAGAGGAATACACACTTTCAAAGGCTTTCTTTCCCAGATAGTGGAAACTATACATAGAGAATTTCAAGCTCCCCTCCCTCCTATGCCATCATGGTTTTCCTTGTGACTTTAAAAACATTGGGCAATCTCACCGGACCAGGCTCAGGACTGCTGAGTTAATTGGTGGGACATGTCATCCTCCCCTTCCCTGCCTTGGGTTACTATCTATCCTGTCTAACATTTCTATAATTATTGTTAAAATTTGGATTTATAAAGTATATTCATACAAAGTAAATATCACTATTATTTGATTTAAATGTACTCTAACCTAAGGCAAATCAGTTGACAAATCTCTTAAATCATTTCTGACTTTAGCAAGTTATGTGTATATTACCTGAATATTCTTTGGCAAGACTTCACCTTCCATCCCAGGAATATGAGGTCCTGTATGTGGTTTTGGCTCAAGCCAGAAAGAAACTAGCCAACGAATGACAATAACACGAGCCTTAATGAAAGGCTCCTTTGTACAATATATTGCTTCATTGGTTTCGGCATCCTTCTTTATCATAACATAATGTGGCTTTGGTCTCATCTGGGGGATATCTATGCAAAATAAAAGGAAAAATAAGTAAGAAAGGAACAGTACTTAGAAAAATCTACATTTTAAACATTTTTAAAAAAAACTGCAATGATACCCTGGTTTTAGAAGTAGATTTAGTACAAAAATGACATTTTAAAATAATGTGCTAAATATTAGCATAGAATCTAGAAGAGTAAAACATATAGAAACAGGACTTTTTGAAAAATATCATTAATAGGCTCAATGAATCCTGAGTAAAGAGAAGCTTCTGAAATTAAAAATTAAAAATTACATTTAAAATTAATGAGAGCTCACTTCAATTAATCTAAGATTGAGACATATATTTTGAAGTTATACAAAACATGAGACTTTCTGCTTGAGTTTTAAAATAAATAAGATTCCCAGTGGTAAAGGCTTGCTACTTTGACTAATTTAAGTCATTTCTACTAGCCCTAATGGTTTTGCATATGCCTGTTAGTTGCCTAAACTTGGCAGAGCTTAAAACAGAAACATCTTTTGGCAAAAAAGGACATTTGCACATACAGACTACCACTGCCTTCTGTGCACAGCAGAGGTGTGCTTCTAACCCAGGATTTGTCCGTGAGGCTCTAGGCTCAAGGTTTCAACAAACCTCTTGGCACTGCCACTAAATACTGGACGAGAGATGACCAAAATAGAGAACAATGTAATTATTCACACAGAATTTGAATAAGACATACTAAATTGAGCCCCTTGGGGAACCTTAAAAAGGAAATTTTAATACAGTGAGACCTGTCTCATCCAATAGGTGAGATCCAGAGAGTAAGCTTTTAAAAAAATCTCTTCCCTCTCAATGAAAATTTCCTATTAGCAAAAATTCTACTTTCAGCATAATCAACATCTCTAATCAATCAATACAAATATTAAATGTTATCAGTTTTCTGCAGGTAACAATTATCACCTTTACACCGAGGTACGTTTTATTCTTATGTTTGAGTTTTTTAGAAAATTTCCAAAGATTACCTACCAAGTACAGGATGATATAAACTGTTCTCCTTGCACATGTTTGGAAAAATATAAGGCAAGTAGTATTTCTTAAAATGTGAAAACAAAAATGAAAATCCCCTTTCTTGGTTTTCTTTGTTCTTCCATTCTAAACTTTTTACCTAAAATACACAATATAATTAGAATCATTCCAGAAGGCAGAAACATTAGCTATAATAAATAAGTTTATAAAAGGTTACTTGAGCAATACACCAACAGTGTGAAGATACATAGCTATATGTAAGCATCTCTATATATTTATATACATAAATATATAAAGAACAAATCTTAAAAACTAGTCTAATGACACACAAATATATTATATAGGTTATATTCCAAAAATCTTAGAAGTTAAAATATGCTCTGGAAAACTGTCAAAGTTGATTCAAAACTCAGTTCTACTAATGACAAAGATACTAATGTTCTTTTCCCTTTGCATCTTCTAGAATAATTCAGCCTAAAAGTTGCACAAAATATGTGAGGGGGCAGGGGAAGTGAAAGCAGTGGCAGCCAAGTGCAGGTAATCAGAACCTAACCACAGGAAGTAGGGCTTCCATAATGGAGGTATAGACAGTAGTGGCCTAGAGTGGACTCAGAGTCTGAGAGAGGTGAGGTCAGTGTCCATAAGGTGGAGGTGTGGGGGTGACAGCAGGAGGAAACAACGCAGTAAAATATGGGGTGTGAGAATTCCAGTAGGGTGAGGAGGTAAAGGCAAAAACTGGGCCACAACGAGACACCATTATATACTCACTTTAGAATGGCTCAAATTACAGGCTAACCTTACCAACTGTTGGTGAGAATGTGAAACAACTTTCAGTCTCATACATTTCTGGTGAAATGTAAAAGGGTACAACCATTTGGAAAGCAGTGTCATAGTGTCTTAAAAGTCAATACCCACCTACTCTTCAATCCAGCCATTATACTACTGGGTATTTATGCCAGAAAAATTTTATGTCCACACAAAGACTTGTTTACCAATATTCATAGCAGTTTTATATGTAATAGCCAAAAACAAGAAACAACTCACATTACCATCAACAGATGACTGGATAACAAATTGTGGTATATCACTAAAATGGAAAGGTACTCAGCAATAAAAAGGACCAAACTATCAATACATAGAACAATATGAATGATTTTCAAAATAATTATGCTGAAAAAAGAGACCAAAAACAAACAAAAAACCTATGTACCATACAATTCCATTTATATGAAAATATGGAAAGTGCAAATTATAGAGACAGAAATCAGATCCATGATTGCCTGGGGATGGGATGGTAGGAAAGAATGGATTACAAAGAGATCCAAGAACTTTTACTGGTGATAGAGAGGTTCATTATCTTGACTGTGGTGATGGTTTCATGGGTGTAATCAGATTGCTTATTTCAAACACTGTAGTTTATTGTATGTTAACTATATCTCAATAAACCAGTAAAGCAATTTTAAAAATCTATACGAAGTACAACTGTTTTTTAAAAAAACTGGCAATAATAATGATAGCAAAACCTATGCACTATAGAATGTTCACTCTGTCACGCACTTTTTTTATTGTAAGTACTTTGCACTAATTTTTTAAACGTCAAACACTAAAATGGGATAGATATTATTTTTATCTCTATTTTAAGTACAAAGAAGTAATCTGCCAAAGGTCACACTATACAAGATCCAAACCCTGGCAAACTCATTCAAGGTCCAAATTAACTCCTTAACATTTGTTTCTAAGTGACAGAGAATTTTTGTGTTTGGAAAAGTTACAAGAAATGTGTTATATACTAAGCGTATTTTCATCAGTCAGGACAAAACTCACTTCATGTCTTAGAAATGAATAGATTACTTTAGAAAATACATGCACTTGGAAATTTAAAAAGTACCAACAGACAAATAGGTTTAAAGCGTTGCCCTGGCTGGTGTGGCTCAGTGGATTGAGTGCCAACCTGCAAACCAAGGAGTCCCTGGTTCGATTCCCGGTCAGGGCACATGCCTGGGCTGTGGGCCAGATCCCCAGTGGGGGGCATGCGAGAGGCAACCACATATTGATGTCTCTCTCCTTCTCTTTCTCCCCTCCTTCCCTTCTCTCTAAACATAAATAAATAAAATCTTTAAAAAAATTTTAAAAATAAAGTGTAAATTACATTTCTCCCCCATCTCCACCCCACATCTTCAGCTACCTCTCTAGCTGCTGCCTCTTGGCAAACTGATCCCTAAATCAAAATTACTAGATTTTCATTTACAGTACCACAGCTGCTAATTATAAATGAAAGAATTAGAAAGTACTGAACACAAATGACTCACATAAGTACGTATTAGTCTACTTTAAAAATTTCTCCTCCCAGCTTCCTTTCTAAGAGGTTCATAATGTCTCCAGTAATTTTTACTTCAGAAAGGACATGCTAACATATTTCTGAAAGTAAAAACTTACCACTCTTCCTTTAGGATAACAAGTAAATATCTACTATGAAAGAATAATGGTAAAAGAGGAGGGGAATTACTCACAGAACATAGTAAAGGAGGTGGTATCAAAGATAACACATACCTGAATTACTATATATTTTAAAAGTGCTTCAAGAAAATAGCTTGTGAGATCTTCTTGTCCTTTATCTCCTGATTGTGGGGGGACAAGAGGAGTGATTTCCTCTATAGTGACTTGTGCTATCCAAAGACAAAGGAAAAGTTTAGTACAATTACAAAAAAAATTTAACAATGCAATAATATGACACAAATAATATTTAACTGCAAAATATGTATGCAATGTTGCATACATGTAATACATGCTATACTGCTTGAAAGCATTCCAACGATTGACCCTTGAAATAAATCTGAGATCATCCTGACAGTCCATCACAATAATCACGAACTTTAACACTCAGCTGTTTCATGAACCCTTGATTGAGGGAATGTGACACAGGACTGCGCAGACAGCTATGTAGGAATTAAGAGTAAATAACATCTCACTTGGGAAAGAACTTCTCATGATATTTTAAAATTCACATTAAGAGTGTCTATTACATAAATTCTGTAATATGAGAAACATTTGAATAAGAATGTGTTTATTCATCTATGAAAAAAATCTGATTACCCTAGGTAATGACCATGCTTACTTTAAGGTAGTCCCTTTATTCAACGGATGAAATACTATTTCCCTCTCAAAAAGAAAGAGAAGTTAACATCTTAGTTCCTTGATTATAAAAGTGCACTTATAAAATAAGAAGTTTTTATGTATTTTTACTTCTCATATTCAAAAACAATTCATTATAACAAATGCAAATTCAAGAAAAATCAACCCACAACTAGGTGAATTCTCTTAAATATTTCTTAAGCTGCACAATCAGTACCTGGTTTGGCATAGGCAGGTCTCTAAACTTATTTCTCAGTAAGTAGCAGCCAAATAATTAAGCTTACAGAAACGGACAGAAAATTTTTTTTACAATCCTCTTTGCACAAAATAAAAGACACTTGTGCTTCAATGCATATCCAAATTAACTCAAGGATATAAGATGATACATGAGATTTAGAAATCAGAGATAAATGTAAACAGCCTATATTAACTATGTATTTCTGATGCTTTGACATCAGAGGCCTTGAGGGCCCTGGACAGAAGGCCCTTTTCAGAACTATCTAATTCCTAGAGATAGTAAAAATAGGCCTGGCAGTATGCCTTTTGTATACAAACCAGCCAACCCAGAGTCCACACCTCTACTGCCTCCTTTATTAGACTCACACTCAGGGCCACTATTCCCCTGACCAAATTACCCTAGGGCCAAGTACCAGACAACTAGGGACAACACTCATGCCCCAGAGCCTGCTGAAATTTTCCAAACTAGCCAATTCTAGCTCTGCTCACCCTGCACAGAACATTCCTCCCTGCAGAAATCACAATAAGGGCTCTTGCCCGCGACCCTTACCCCAAACCTCCTACCCCACCTGACTGACCCTCGTGCTTCCCACTCTGGCCAGCCTCTCTGGTGTGGCATGCCCTCTCCTCTTGGGATATCTGAATAACACATATTATTGTAATGGCAATCATCTCCTGATTTGTTGGTCTCATCATACCTGATGAATGAAACCTATATTTTAAAACATGGCCTCAGCTTACCCAGTTAATACAGACATTTGTTTAAAATACATTAACAAACAACACAAGAAATTTTAATATTTAAAAATACTAACATATAAGATGTCATGAATCTTACTTTCTTGAAGGTTGAGTGGAGGATTGATGAGATTATCTAGAGTTCGAGGTCCATATTCAGACTGTGGTGCTGCAAACCCAGGGATTAAGCAGGAAAACATCCAAAGCTGCTCTCTGCTGCAGTTATTCTGAAGAGCTTGCAACCATAATAAGAAAAGGCGAACACCTTCCCGCCTGATCTAAAATAAAATAAAATGAAAAACAGTATTTTTACTTATCAGGCAAATACTTTTTTCTTTTTAAGGCCAAAATTCTCTAGAAGATGATTACAGAATGACACTTTGCAAGAGAGAAAGGAGAGGAAGGAAGAGAGGAGGAGAAAGGAAGGGGGATAGGATATTACACCCACGACCTTTATCAAACCCCCATTATCTTTATATCTAAATTCATGGATTTTGAACAAATAAAGACTGAATTTGGCTTGTAACTACTTAAAGCCATCAGGTAATTTTTATTTTACAATTTCCAATTGCAAAAAAAAGGGTAAATCATTTCCTTATTTACTTCCCTCCTTTACATAAACCACCAGTCTAATCCAAGAAGCAAGGAGAGAGAGGACAATGACTCTTCCTTGCTGTAGTAAGTTTAGCAAAAGGAGGAATGATTATGGGGAGCCTGGTGCGCTAACTCTATGCTCTTGTCCTTAAAAAGCTTTTCACAGTCTGAAATTATCTCATTTAGTTATCATTGCTGCTAAACTACAAAGGAATTTTGGCCTACTTACTGATTGTTTTCTAAGCACCTACAACAATGCCCCAAACACAGAAGACAATACATATTTCAATGAATAAATGAATTCTCTCCCAGGAAGAGAATTGGAAAAGACTTTTTTTTTTAAATTCATCCTCAGATAAGCAAAACATAAAGTTTTTCAACTAACCTAACCTCAGCGAACTTTGGAAATCATCCTACCACAGCTCTGATAATGGCCACTATCAAAGCTATTTAACTGCTTCTACCACATGGCTTGGTCAGAAAACAGGCTACAGATGCTGTAGGAAGGCTTATTCCTTTGTACTGCTACACCCAAGCCTTGATGCCGAAAGTACATATACTGTAACTTTTATCTAACCTACAGCAAGATGCTCTGGACTGGGTAGCTTCTCTTACCATAGTACAATGAGATAATGACAGGAAAAAATTCATATAGATCTCCTACCTTCCTCTATACTAGCTGTGATAAAATGAATAATAATTTGGTGAACGGCTAACTTTTGTCTTTTGGAAACCATAGAGTAAAGTATTTCTGGTAAACGAGCCCGGCTGGTGTAGCTCAGCGGCTTGAGCACGGGCTGGGAACCAAAGGGTCCCGGTTCGATTCCCAGTCGGGGCACATGCCTGGGTTGCAGGCCAGGTCACCAGTGAGTGCCATGTGAGAGGCAACCATACATTGCTCTTTCTCCCTCCCTCCTCCTCTCTCTAAAAAATAAAAATAAAAAAATAATGTTTAAAAAAAAAAAGTATTTCTGGTGAACGAATTAATGCAGTGGCAAAAGTATAATAGTTTTCAATAGCCTGGTCAACCTGGTATGTATTTGCATACATACAGGGTATGTTGCTATATTTCAAATGAATTCAGTTCAATTAAATGGACTAAATACAATTCAAAATTCTTTAGAAAAAAGTTGATGTAAAAAACGACTATATGTGCCCTGAGTGCTGTGGCTCAGTAGGCTGGGCATCATTCTGCAAACCGAAAGACGGCTGGTGCGATTGCAGGTCAGGGCACATGCCTGGGCTGGGGCCAGGTTCTGGGCTAGGGGGTGTGCAAGAGGCAATGAATTGATGTTTCTCTCCCACATCTGTATTTCTCTCTCTTTCTCCCTCTATTCCCCTCTCTCTAAAAATAAATAACATCTTATAAAAAGAAAAAAAGACTGTAAGCTTTATTTACTTATTAAAAGTCATAGAAAAGAAATATAATATACCTTCAAGGAGTTTCCTGTGTGAAGTAGTTTCTTTAAAATCAATCCTAAAGAGAAAACATTAAATATTCACATCTTGTATTTTTCTAAATGTCGGCGTTCTCAGTCAGACTTGAAAACACTTTAAAACAAGTCCTTGGCAACCTCCAAATTATTGTTGGTGACCATGCTATCCCTCTGGACATAATCTTGGGACAAGAAGAGTATATAAAAAGTCACCTATTCAACACATGGTTTACTGCAATTAAATATGATGCAGTCTATTGAAACAAACTCTAAACCCAAAATTGCATTCAATATAACAATCTGCGTGTATACCTTTTACTTATACTGAGAATATAATTAAATATTTCTCCACTACTAATACAAATTAAAAACCACTATAGAAAATTTCCATTTAGTGAAGCATATAAGCATCTATAACTCTAATATTCTCTAACAAATATTTCCATTGTATTGATTTTTCAAAATCATCAAAATATACAAAACCATTATTTTAAAAAATTATACATTTCAAATCTACAATAAAATACTGCAACAACATTAACAAACATCCAAAAGCCCACTATTTGTCTAGATCAATCTAAACGCAGTCCCGTGTTTCTTACGATCTCAAACACCTCACTTACTCGCGCTGTCTGTAATGCTTCACCTGGCAGCGCAAGCATCCTGCAGCCTCCTGTGAGCCATCCTGAATCACCTTCCAGAGGAAACCATTATCCAGATTTTGGTATTAATTATCTCTAAAAGTATTTTATATGACTACTTATTTCTAAATCCATAAAATATATAGAATTGTTTTATATGTTTAAAAATTTATACCAGTAACAAGAATTTATTCCATAGCTATTTGTTCTAATCCTCTATTTCTTATTCTCTCTAGTAGAGTTTATATATAAATGATGAAGCCTGTGACTTTATTTGGTTTAAGTTTCATTTGTCATAGAAAAATAAGGTTTAATGTTTCAACAAACTGTTGATTTATCTGTAATTCCCTTTCTTAATGTTTGAGCAAACTCAGTTTCTTAAGGCAATACTATGTAAAGCCCAATCATGAGCTCTCCTAAGAATTTATACATGCTAAAGGACACTGGTATCATGTACTGGGTCCTGGAGTAGAAAAAGAACACAAAAAAAGAACACAAGTGGAAACTAATCAAATCTGAGTTAAGTTTGAGATTTAATACTAAAAACAAAACAGAATCTTGTCTGTATGGTGTCATACAAAACATGTCTTCCATACACTGCTTTTCCTTTTGCATCTAACATCGGCTTCTGACACTTACACTGATGTATGTAGCTCTAACTACTTCATTTTGACTGCTCTATTACTCCGTTCCATTGTGTGAATATACCATTCATCTTCTTAATGTTAGGACATTTGGTTTGTTTTCAAAATTTTGCTATTCCAAAGATTATAGTAAACGTTCTTTTCATGATTCCCTGTATGCGTGAGTTTCCCCAGGATATACAAATAAAACAAAATTAATCACAACTTTACTAAATATTGAAAAATTCCCTCCAAAGTAGTTAAGATTATCAGTACTGCTAGCAGCATATAAGAGGACTACAGTAACACATTATTGGCAACACAAAAAACCGGTCAATGAGTGTTAAGTGTTCAATATCTTAATGCTTTCATTTGATGTCTCCTAGCAACATTCAGCATCTTTTCATTTGGCCACTCAAGTTTCTGCAGATGGCCTGTCATACCTTTTATTTTTCAGTTGGGCTATTCTGTTTAACATGAGAGTTCCTTATATGTACTGACTACTAATTCTATGACAGTTCTATGAATTGGAAATACATTCTTCCAAATAACTATGTTTTTACTGACTGGGATGGGTGGTATCTTCTAATTTACAAAAGTTTTAAATTTCAATATAGTCAATTTAATATGTTTTTCTTTTTACATGTACTTACTGTGTCTAATTAAATACTACCCTACCTTAAAGTTATAAAGATAAACCAGCCCTGGCTGGTATAGCTCAGCGGATTCAGCACAGGCAGCGAACCAAAGGGTCATCAGTTTGATTCTCGGTCGGGGCACATGCCTGGGCTGCGGGTTCTTTCCCTGGTTGGGGGGGGCTCCAAAAGGCAACCTATCAATGTTTCTCTCCCTCTGTTTCTCCCTCCCTTCCCCACTCTCTAAAAATAAATAAATAAATAAAATCTTTACAAAAATAATCGTATCATTTTGTTGCCAGACATTAATGTAATATTTTAAATAACTAGAGAATACATATTCTCAAGCGCAACAAAACATTCTCCAGGTGAGACTATATTCTGAGCAACAAAATATCTCAAAAACTTTAAAAAGACCAATGTTATATAAAGTGTATTTTCTAACCACAAAAAAATTAAGTTAGAAATCACACAGAAAAAAATGTGTGCTAGCATCAAGTATTCGAAAAGTTGAAAATCACTCTTGTAAGCATGTGGGTCAAAGAAACCAAAAGGGATATTAGTATTTTCAACTGAATAAAAATTGAGTCACTGATTTATTTTCCTTTATACAGAAGACAAAAAAGAAACATGAGGTTTTTGATTCTTCTCAGTAACAAAAACATCACTTATGTATATTCTCAAGTTAGCTATTTATTGGAACATTATTCATCATGACAACTAGACAGCCTAACGGTCTGTGGAGATTTAAGTCTACATTCCTCAGAAGGCACAGTAAACTGCTGAAGTTCAGATATCTCAAAGGGTTGCTTCACAGACAACCTTTGAGGGCATTTTCATGATTATGAAATATGAAACAGGGTTTCACGTCTATCGAGCACCTTATCAGCAATTCATGTCTTCTTTGGTATAATGCCTATTCAAATATTTTTCCTATTTTTAAAAGTGGACTTTTATTATTGAACTGTAAGAATTCTTAATTTATTACGGGTGCTTCATTTTTAGTCTCGAACTTGACCTAAGAAGTTTATTCTAAAAGACTTTACTATTTTGGATTTTTAGCCCCTGTATCAATACCCCCTCTGTATGTCCAGAGTTCTTTTCTTCTGCTGAAACTGCTAATTGGTATGACTTACAGTTTCAAAGTCTCAGAGATTTCATTTGCTATAACTGGTTACGAAATATAGGACCTAAATAAATCTATGACTTGTTTTTAAGAGAAACAAATACAATTTTTACAAATGAACATAAGGGTTATAAATGTTCTACTTCAACACATCTGGTGGCTGTCCATATATTGCCCAGAAGAGAAGGGTGATGAGAATCACTAGCAGTCAGCCCTGACATCACTGAGACAGTGAACCAAAGCCAGCAATTGTTTACCTACAGATTCCTCTATAACATGAAGAGGAATATCTTATTATTACACCTTGAGAGCACTGTGGTGACACTGAGGTTGTTACAGAACCAGACTTGAAGTCAGAAAGTTATCTTGGTTTAGTACCTGGTAACATAATGTCTGTGAACTCCTGCCTGTTTGGTCTCTGACAATAACCCACAGCAGGTTTTTCCCCCCTACTTTTTCTCATCATCTTTGTTTCATAAGCTGGGAAGCTCTATTTTGACTCTTCAAGCAGTAAGCCTAACTCCTGCTCTCCCTCTGTGTTGTGGGGCAAACTACACTGCTTGCTTTTTGACCCTGGAGCCCATTGCTTCTGCTCTGCTTGGTACTTTGCAGTACTTTTCCATTCTTGATTCACAAAGATATTTATTTTGATGCTGAGCCTGCTTTTTTGGTTTTTGGTTTTATAATAATGTATTCAGAGTACAAGAACAGATAGAACAAAGAAATGTAATGTGCCACTGTGATAGGAAAGCTTCATCTATGTTTTTATTTCATATTCCCAGTATTTATTTCAAATGTTAAATACACATTTAAATTACTTACCAATACTATGAAACTGCCATCGCTGATGAATCCTTTCTGGAAGAAGTTGTAAAATTTTCTAAAAATCAATATAAATAAAACAACGATAAAGAAAAAAGAAGAAAAAGCAAGGAATGAATCCACATTCTGTGAAATGGAAATATTAAAGGGTTTACACTAAGGCTTTAAGAGTTTCTTATGTAAAAGATAGTATTATAATACAAATACAAACACAAATTAGTCTTGTCAGCTAATCTGAGTACTGGCACTGTTTCTGCCCTGGCATATCAACTTTTGAAAACCTCCCAAAACAACAAGCTACACTAACAAAGACTTGAAACAGTAAATCAATGAAATTTAAATTTTACAATGATGTGGAAAATATATTTCAAAATGCTTTACTATTCTTAGAATTTCTGCATTGTGGATATCACTGATAAGTTTTTAATTCTTTCAGATTTAAATTCTTTAAGATTTGTGACATTTTCTCTCTTCGTGTAGTTCTTTCTGTTTTGATACATCATGAGGAAATATTTTGATTTCAACAAAATCTCATGAAATATTTGTACTACTGAGTTAATTCATGTGAACCCAAATGAACGTATATGTTATAATGACTATAGGTTTGAGAACAAAATTTTAAAATTCAGATCTATATAGTTAGGTTAAAATATATATAGGTTTCCATTAACTGGAAATAAACATTTTTTCCATATAACACTTTCAGAATTTTGCCTTTTACATATTGCATATGTGTGGATGATTCTAGATTCACAGCTGCTGTACGTACTATGCTGCTGAACCAAGCTCTCAGTACTCTGCTTACTGAATGACATTTGTGCGCGTGTGTGGTGTTACTGCAGCTCTTACTATTATTATCATTATTTAAAACTAGACACTTTAGATAATGATGTCTTATTAATCCTCGCAACTATCCTAAAAGAATTTATCAACTTTACTTCACAAATGAGAAAATGGGTTAAAGTAATGTGTTTAGATTAGAGCCTGGCTGAGTAGCTCAGTTGGTTAGAGCGTCGCCCCGACACGCCAAGGTTGCGCGCTCCATCCTTGGTCATGGCACACACAAGAATCAGCCAGTGAGTTCATGAACAAGCAGAACAGACTGATGTTTCTCTTTCTCTCTCCCCTTTCCTCTCTCTCTCTAAAAATGAACACACACAAGCAATCCTTTTAAAAACCATATAAACATTTTTTAAATAAAAAAAAGCAGAACAAAGATTCCAACCTCATCTCTCTCTTTTCCTCTCTCTCTTCAAAATAAATAAATGAAAATTCTTTTAAAAACTACAAAAATCTTTCAAAAACAAAAAAGGAAGCAGAAAAGGACAGAGATTCCAACCTCAACATGCCTATTTCTAAACGCGTGCTTTTATACTATACTATCTGAAGATAGTATACTCTCTGTCTTCCTCCGATACGATCTTCTATAGTCCATCTCATACAAGAGGTGATGAAGAAATAACAAAGTTCTTCACAGATAAATGCTGGTCCCATATGAGACAGATAAACTTCGCTACCTTTGCCTTCTTCATATTTCTTCCAAAGCTAGCCAACAATTGTATAATTATATTTATTTTGGTGTAGAAAAATAAAATTATAGAAAGTTGAAAAGACAAGTTTGTGACTACTCAAAAGCATTCCTAAATTATGACATAAAATTATTTAGATTTAACCCCTTATAAAATGTAAATAAACATGTCTATATGTTTTTATGTGATTAATATAAAAATGAATATAATTGTGTGTACTCTTAACTGCACAGAAAACAGAATATAAATCTTATGCCATATTATTGATATTACATAATGAAGCTTTTTATTCCAGAAAGAGCAAATCACTTTATTTATAATTTCTTCCATTAGTCTCTAAAAGTATATATTTATTGTTCCTATTATAGGTAGAAAACATCACCAATATTTTCTTTCCAAAAGATGAAAACCCTGTATCTAACATATTTTTTCCTAATAAAATTTAGTGAGTCATTAAAGATAAACATTATTGTTGAAAGAATAACTAATGAGTATATATTACATACAGAAAAATAAATATTATTAATAGAAAAAATACTCTGATTAACTTATGAATTTCAGTTTTTTTAATTCAACAAGCATGAATATCTTGAGGAAGACTTTCCAGCAATTATTATCTAGCTTTCTCTGTGTCTACTTTTAATCTTTCTCAAAACAACTGTTTTAATATCTGCCTTATAAACAATTCATGCAAACACTTGGGGAGGTAAATATAAGCAAATTCCTCTGGGTTAATGACTAATGACAATAAATGCAGAACAGATACCAACACCAGTTACTTCTATCTGAACCCCCCCCAAAAAAACAAGTTATCTTCTTTTCGCTGTGACTAAATCATAGCTAAATCAACAGTTAAGAGAGGTATCGATTAGATTGCTTAAGTTCTTCTAAACTGCATCAAAATACAAAACAGTAAATTATCTTTAATTCACAGCACAGAGAACAGCTAAATCTTTAGGAAGTGACTTCCAAATTCCTTACTATGCCTTTTGAGTCACAAGGTCTAATCTCGGTTTTCTCCACACCTCTAAATTCTTGATAAAGAGCAGAAAACTGCTATCACTGTTTGATTTCAAAGACAGGGCAAAGAACAAGGAGTTACTTTAAAAGCAAGTACCTGGGGGATGGGGAGCAAATGGAGGGCTTACCCTAGTTTTTATTATTGTGGTAGAAATAAAACACAAATTTTAGCAAAGTATCAAATGTTGCTGTTTCCTTCTGTTTATTTAGCAATAAAGACTTATCCCACAACCATCCAAAGCAACGTAGGATAACAATTTATGAAATATTTAACACTATTGTATACATGTTTTCAATGAAAAGCAGTTAAAGGAGAAACTATAAATTCCTTAGGTATATAACAGTTGCATGAAATTATCCTCTCAAGTGTTTCGGAATTAATAAAAAAAAGTTCTCCATTTGTATAAACCTCTCTCAAACTAAAATTTTAATTGTTTGTAAACACATTAAATATAGTACCAACTTTATGGTGTCAAATGCATAAAAACATAATTGTGTCTATATGTGAAAATAATATGTGTACCTCAAAAAATAATTAAGAGTTAAGTCAGGTATATTTTCAGGTTAAAAAGAAAAAAAAACAACATGATTCAGTGATTTAGTTTTTGAAAAGCACAGCAGATTCACAGTGTTTTATTGTATACTCTATAATTCAATATATTCTTTTGTATGCTCCAAGAACTATTTTTGGAAAAAAATAAAGTTAGACTAGCAGGTACTTACCTCAAAAATAAAAAGTATAGCATCCAATTCCTCCCTTTGAGACTTGTGACCTAAAACATTTTTACAGAAAAATATTTTAAATATAACCTTTTTATCCTCATTGTTAACAACCACTTAAATAGCCTAAAATACTTCTACCACTAAAGTTTTTTCTCAGTGATTTTTAATAAAATATTTAAAGTATTCTGTTCAATGTGAACACAGTATCAGAGTATCTCTCTCTATTCTTTTTCAACAATTTAGACTCTACATATTTATGTCTGAAAACAAATCATACATAATATATCATAGAAAACTTTAAATGAACTCTGACAATGACCGCTGAGACCTGACATGTGCTCCCAGGGGGGGAGCAAAGGGCCGGGAACAAGGAAACCTGACCAGGAACAAGGCAAACTTCCTGAGCCTGCTCAGGGCAGTAAGAATAGTACTATTAGCCCGCAGTTGTGAGGGGGGCATTAAAAGCTACTTCCTACAAAAGGACTCACAGACCCTGGCTGGTGTGGCTCAGTGGATGAGTGCCGGCCTGTGAACCAAAAGGTCACAGGTTTGATTCCCAGTCAGGGCACATCCCTGGGTTGCAGGCCAGGTCCCCAGTTGGGGTGCATGAGAGGCAACCACACATTGGTGTTTCTCTCCCTCTCTTTCTCCCTCCCCTCTCTTCTGCCTTATCTCTGAAGATAAATAAATAATAAATAATCTTAAAAAAAAAAAAAGGACCTATGGACATGGACAACAGTGTGGGGATTGCTGGGGCAGGGAGTTTTAAAGGACTAAATAGTAATGGAAAAAAATACAATAAAGGTTAAATTTTTTTAAAAAGCTACCTGACTAAAAAAAGGAAGCAATAGTAAAATTCCAACATCCAAGAGTCTATTTTTAAATGAACAAATATGACAATTATTTGAAACATCAACATAAACCAGAATTGATTTTTAACATCTTACCTTTCTGTTTAAGACTAGCTTCAATAGTCACAAAATTCTCAAAGAACACATAATATATATGTGAAAAATGTTGGTCAAAAAACTGTTTAAGATCGATGGACTCTGCATTCTCTGAAAAATAAATGAAAACAGTTGCAGTGATTACTATTTACACATATGTTAAATTAGGGTAAGCTAATATGATAGTGACAAGTTTCCTTCAAAAACATCAAAGAATTGCTACTAAAATTCTATGCTATTAAAATATTTGAGGTATGTATTTATTTATCTACATCCTTGTTCTCACAGCTTTAGTTTTTAAAGATTTTAGCTTTAGTTTTAAAAACTGATCAACTCATCATAAAAGAAAAAAGTCTGAGAGAGACATTCAAAATCATTAACCAAACCAAAAAAAGTTGTTCTATTTTCAATTCACAGATATGCCTCTAACTTCTCCCTAAGACAGTTTAAAATCAGTATTTCCATTGAGTAATAATATATCATGTCTAAAATACACGCATTCAGTAAATAGGTACCAAACAACAGGCTTTGTAAGTAAGTACTTTAAGAATTACAAAGCTCGGATATAGGTAATACTGCTCTAAAAAAACTGTCAGTAACCCGGCTGGTGTAGCTCAGTGGATTGAGCGCGGGCTGGAAACCAGAGGGTCCTGGTTCGATTCCCAGTCAGGGCACATGCCTGGGTTGCGGGCCAGGTCCCCAGTGAGGGCCATGTGAGAGGAAACCATACATTGCTCTTTCTCCCTCCCTTCTCCTCTCTCTGAAAATAAATAAAAATAAATAAATAAAATCTTAAAAAAAAAATTTATTAAAAAAAAACCCTGTCAGTA
Organism: Micronycteris hirsuta; assembly: GCA_004026765.1. Taxonomy (NCBI): domain Eukaryota; kingdom Metazoa; phylum Chordata; class Mammalia; order Chiroptera; family Phyllostomidae; genus Micronycteris; species Micronycteris hirsuta. Next base: position 126,021 of record PVJI01001826.1, read on the forward strand.
TAATCCAGGGCACACAAAACTAAACATACAGGGGTGGGCAAAAGTAGGTTTCCAGTTATACATGGAACAGTTTATTCTTGTATTATTATTTATTAATTATTGTGTTATCTGTATTTCAACTTTTATGTAAACCAACTTTTCCCACACCTATATAATTGTATGCACAGTAGACAGTGTTAGGTTCTGAAAATGAAGTGACAAAGTATAATGGCAATTTAGAAACACAAAATTATTTTCAAAGCTCAATAAGGTATGAAAGTGGAGAAAGATGAAATGCCTGAGGATACATTACTTGAAAAGACCTTCAAGGAGAGGAAGGACTTTCCACATGAACTGATGGGGCTGAACAGGAAGGGCATTCTACACATAAAGAAACAGAATGAAGAACATGTAAATCATAATAGGATCCAGCAAAATGATTCATTTGGTTAGAGCTTAGAGCATTTTAATAAAAATAAAACTGAAAAAGCATCCTTGAGATATGCTATGAAATGTTCTCAACGCAAACTAAGACGACTGAATTTATTACTTAAAGCAAGACATCTGGTAGGTGTATAGTATGTATTCATGCATTTTGTTGTCTGGCTTATTTTCTGGGAAAGTAACAAGGCTAAAAAAAGGGGGGGATACAGCAAACTTTTTCTTTTTAGCCTTTCTGCTGTAGGCCTCAGTGGCTGCTGCCAAAATGGGCAAGTTTATGAAACCTGAGAAGGTGGTGCTGGTCCTGGCCGGATGCTACTCCGGAAGCAAAGCAGTCATCTTGACAGATACTGAAGATGGCACTTCAGACTATCCCTATAGCCATCTCTAGTGACTGGAAGTGACCACTATCCCTGCAAACTGACAGCTGCCACTGGCCAGAAGAAAACTGCCAAGAGGTCAAAGATCAAGTCTTTTGTGAAAGTTTCTAAGTATAATCACCTCGTGCCCACAAGGTACTCTACAGACATCCCCTTGGACAAAACTGTCATCAACTAGGAGGTCTTCAGAGGCCCTGCTCTGAAACTCAAGGCCCAGTGGGAGGCCAAGATCAAGTTCAAAGAGAGGTACAAGACTGGCAAAAACAAATGGCTCATCAAAGAGCTGCAGTTTTAGATCTTTTTGGCGTCACGCATTAAAAATAAAAAAACAAACAAACTAAAACCACCACCCCCAAAAATACCTTTTTACTTTATGTACTTCCTACTATTAAAGTTTGTTTATGAATAAAAAAACACAATTTCTTTTATAATAAAAAATAAATTGGAAGGCTGGCTGGTGTGGCTCAGTGGACTGAGTGCCGACCTATGAACCAAAGGGTCATCAGTGTGATTCCCAGTCAGGGAACGCACATGCCTGGGTTGCAGGCCAGGTACCCAGCTGGGGGTGCACGAAAGGCAACCATACATTGATGTTTCTCTCCCTCTCTTTCTCCCTCTTGTTCCCCTTTCTAAAACAAAATAAATAAAATTTTTTAAAAAATAAATTGGAAAAAGCCAACTGAGAAAAAATAAAAAATTTTTTACCTGGGAGATGGAGATTAAACTATTATTTGTTAATAAACTCAAGTTAAAGGTAAACAATTAATTTCTTGGACTGCTCTAACACTCAATGGAAGATTTCTGAATAAAGTTAATAGTAACAATATATAGAGATAACACTTTAAACTCTCCATTGTGTATAATCTTTCCTATGATATTCATAATAATTCCTTAGTGACGTCTCATCTATGGAATTTTCCAAGATTGTTTCCCATTTGCTCTACTCTCTCAAAGGAAAAGATAGATGCCTTCCATCTCTTCTCTATTCTCTTAGATTCTCTATATTTCTCTCTTATGGAAATAACTATATTTCAAGAGTTCTCTTATCTTTTTCTTCTAGGACTAGTCTATAGCTTCTTTTTTTAAAAGTATATTTTATTGATTATTACGGTTGTCCCATTTTTTTCCTCCCTTTTATTCCCCTCCACCCAGTACAACCATTCCCCCTCCAGCATTCCCCCAGGCATGTGCTCTGACTGGGAATCCAACCAGCAACCCTTTGGTATGCAGGCCAGCACTCCATCCACCAGCCAGGGCCTATGGTTAGTTCTTAAAAGTTCTTACCACATGAAATAAACTATGCAATTAAGGATATGATGACATGTCAACTAGATTTACCATAGTGATCATTTTGTAATACATAAAATATTGAATCATAATGTTGTACACCTGAAATGAATACTAGGTTATTTTTCAATTACACCTCAATTTAAAAAAAAAGAATAAAGCTAGAGAACTGATGCTTTCCAATTTCTAAACCTACTACAAAATTAGTTATAAGACAAAGTGGTGCTGGAATAAGGACACACACATATATGAATTGAATACAATCTGGAGTCCAGAAATAAAATCTTACACTGATGGTCAAATGATTTTTAACAAGGATATTAAGACAACACAATGGGGAAAAAAATAGTGTTTTCAACAAATGGTGCTGGGACAAGTGGATATTCAAAAGATTAAAACAGAGACTTCCGGCCAAGATGGAGGCGTAGGCAGACAACTGTGCCTCCTCGCACAACCAAAGAGGAAAAACAACAATTTAAAAAACAAAAACAGCCAGATCTGACAGAAAACTGAACTGAGTGGAAGTCCGACAACCAAGGAGTTAAAGAAGACACATTCATCTAAACTGGTAAGTGGGGCGGAGCCGGGTGGAGAGCATTCAGCAAGACGCGGTTTGTGGAGCAGTACCAGCAACGCTCCAGCTGCCCAGAGAGGCCTGTGGCAGGCGCACTTGGAGAAACTGGGGCTGAGACTGGTGGACTGGGCGGTCCCTCATTCTCACGCAGATAAACGGTGGGGGGCAGGAAGCTGGGGAGCAGAACAGGCCATGCAGCCCACTAATGCAGGGAAATAAAGCCTCAAACCACCAACTGAATACACCTGTGGGGGTTGAAGCAGCAGTGGGAGGAACTCCTGGCCTCACAGGAGAGTTTGTTGGGGAGACCCACAGGGACTTGGAACTATGCAGCCCCGCCCACTCACCCCGGAGCCAGCAAAGAAGGGCCCAACTTGCTTGTGGGTAGCTGGGGAAGTGCGGAGAACAGAGTATGCGCCATTGTTCGCTCAGGCCCCGCCCCCACAGACAGTGTCACATGACGTGGGTTACCCCGCCCTGGTGAACACCTAAGGCTCTGCCCCTTAAAGTAACAGGCACACCTAGAAAAAAAAATGGCCCAAATGAAAGAACACATCAAAGCTCCAGAAAAAATACAACTAAGTGATGAAGAGATAGCCAACCTATCAGATGCACAGTTCAAAGCATTGGTAATCAGGATGCTCACTGGATTTGAAGAAAAATTGTCGCAATTACTCGAACAAATGAGATGGGATGAGAAGGAAACTGGGACTCAAATCAACGGAGTGGACCAGCAGAAAGAAAAAAACATCCAAACAGAAAAGAATGAAGAAACAACAATTCAAGAGGCTTAGGAACCTCCAGGACATCCTTAAATGTCCCAACATCCGAGTCATAGGGGCGCCAGAAGGAGAAGAGGAAGAACAAGGGATTGAACACTTATTAGAACAAATAATGAAGGAGAACCTTCCCAAGCTGGTGAAGGAAATAGACTTGCAGGAAGTCCAGGAAGCTCAGAGAGTCCCAAAAAAGTTGGATCCAAAGAGGAACACACCAAGACACATCATAATGACATTACCCAAGATTAAAAATAAGGAGAGAATCTTACAAGCAGCAAAAGAAAAGGAGACAGTTACCTACAAAGGAATTCCCATAAGACTGTCAGCTGATTTCTCAAATAAGACTTTGCAGGCAAAAAGGTGCTGGAGAGAAGTATTCCAAGTCATGAAAGGCAAGGACCTACATCCAAGAATACTCTTATCCAGCAAAGCTACCATTTAGAATGGAAGGGCAGATAAAGTGCTTCTCAGATAAGGTCAAGTTCAAGGAGTTTATCATCATCCAGCCTTTATTATATGAAATATTAAAGGGATTTATATAAGGCATAGAGGAATATCAACAGGGGAGTGATAGGGGGAAAGAGGGGGGAAAGGTGCAGAGAATAAGTAGCATATATGGTAGGTAGAAAACAGACAGGGGGAGGTTAAGAATAGTATATGAAGTATAGAAGAAAAAGAACTTATGTGTATGATCTATGGACAAAAACTAAAGGGCGGGGACTAAAGGGAATGGGGGGCATGGGGGCGCAGGGGAAGAAAGGGGGAAAAATGGGACAACTGTAATAGCATAATCAATCAAACATATTTTAAAAAAACTCTTATAAGAAAACAAAATCTTGGATTAGTCAATTGTTTAGATACGACACCAAAAACAAAAGCAACAATAACAACAAAAAATAAACTGGACTTCATCAAAACTTAAAACTTTTTGCTTCAAATGACACTAAAGAAAAAACCTACAGGCCCTGGATGGTATGGCTTAGTAGATTGAGTGCCGGCCTGCGAACCAAAGGGTCTCCAGTTCCATTCCCAGTCAGGGCACATGCCTGGGTTGTGGGCCAGGTCTCTGGTAGGGGGCACTCAAGAAGTAACCCCACACTGATGTTTCTCTCCATTTCTCCCTCCCTTCTCCTCTCTCTAAAAATAAATAAACAAAATCTTTAAAAAAATCTACAGAATGGAAAAATATTTGAACACTATATGCCTGACAAAGCACTAGTATTCAGAATCTAGAAAGAACTCTTAGAACTCAAGTATAAAAGGAAATATAACCCAATTAAAAATAGGCAAGGTGGGTTGTGGGCTGGGTCCGCATTTGGGGGCATGCAAGAAGCACCTGACTGATGTACCTCTTGCACATTGATGTTTCTCTCCCGCTTTCTCCCTCCCTTCCCCTCTCTCTAAAAATAAATAAATACAATCTTTAAAAAAAAGCAAGGGGGCCTGGCTGGTGTGGTTCAGTGGATTGAGCACCTGCCTACAAACCAAAAGATCACTGGTTCGACTCCCAGCCAGGGCACTTGCCTGGGCTATGGGCCAGGTCCCTAGTTGGGTGCCTGTGAGAGGCAGCCGATTGATGTTTCTCTCCCTCCCTTTCTCCCTCCTTAACCCGCTCTCTAAAAATAAATAAAATCTTAAAAAAAAAAAAAAGGCAAGGGATTTGAATAGACATGTCTCCAAAAAAAAAGATATACAAATGACTAATAAACACACGAAAAGATGCTAATCATCGTTAGCCATAATGGAGCGCAAATCAAAGCCACAATGAGATATGATTTCCTATCCACTACAATGGCTATATTAGCATAGGTAGCTAAATATTAATAAAGGTAACAAAGGAAATCAGACATTATGCATAATCAATTAGGGAACATAAACCTGCTCAACCAAGAAGCTACAGCTTCACAAACCCCAGGGGGGTCACATATTGCCAGGCCCAGGAGATTAACACCCCTCCCTATCTGTACAAAGAGGAAAAACTGACTTTTCAATCCCCCTGGTCCAGTAGCCCAGACTACAGGGGAAGGTAAGCACATGGGCAATAGGAACAAAGATGTTAACCATAGAGGCTATCAGTCTAGCCTGGAGAAAAGATTGGCTTGGATAAGGGACACATAATGCCAAAGATCTAGGAAGTAGAAACCATCTGGTCCTAGCGGCCCCACAGCTGACAGCCACATGGACTCCAACTGCAGGCTCCCGACATAGCCAGGAACAGTCAAGTCCTAAACTACCTGGATGGGGACTGAGACTGCTGATGGCACAGAGCTTTTGGACCTTGGCCTGTTTCTGGCTTGATGAAGAGAAGACTGGACTTCTTCCACGATTAAATGGAAGGAGACGAGACTTTGGGAACCCAGGAGCACTCCTCTGATTCTGCACCTGGTACCACAAATAAATCTTACCATGCCACAATCTCCCACACATGGGTCTCCTGGAATGCTTTCCTTGTTACATTTCAAGAACCCCACCTCACCAGCAACAGCTGTACTCAGAAACATGAACAATAACAAGTGTTGGCAAGCATGTGGGGAAATTTTGATCTTCATATATTGCTGGTGGAATATAATTGATGTAGCTGCTTTAGAAACAGTTTGACAGTTTTCCAAAAGTTAAATATAGAATTATCATATGACTCAGCAATTCACCCCCTAGAACATATACATCCAAGAACTGAAAATTTGGCCACACAAATATTTATAACATTATTATTCATAATAGTTAATAAGTGGAAATAATCCAAATGTCCATCACTTTATGAATGGATAAACAATATGTGATATATCCATACAAATGAATATTATTCAGCCATAAGAGTAATGAAGTACTGCTGTATGTTAAAATGTGGATGAACTCTAAAAACATTATATTAACTAAAACTAATGATAAGTAAAAATAGCCAGAAACAAAAGACCACATATTTTATGATTTTATTTACATGAAACACGCAGAACAGTCAAATCAATAGAGATGAAAAGTACATTAACAGTTGCCAGGGGCAAGGAGTATGGGGAAACACAGAATGACTGCTAATGAGGGCAGGTTTCTGTTTTTTATTCTTATTTTGCTGATCTATCCTTTCAGGTAGTCTAATTTTCAACTCATGGCATCCCAATTTATGAGGTCTGCCAGACTCTTAACTGAATCTGAGAGCTAGTCAGACAATAGGAGAGTAATCAAAATACAGCACTACTGATATTGTGGATCTAATTCCACACCTCCAAAAAAAAAAGTCTCATTTCATTTCCATACACTCAAAGGCATTCTTCTGGACAATGAAAATAATTAAACATATGCATATTTGAAGAGTAAGAGAGAGTAAATACTGTTACACAGGGGAGGGGAGAAATATACTTTAAGACAAGAGGATAAAAGCAGAATAAGATAGAATGTATTAAATTCTGAGCACACTGTAGAGACTATGCTTCTCAAACTATCATAGAAGGGCTAGGCTTTTGTTTTTAATTCCAGTTCATTACAGACCGATACTTTACAATAAATGAATTACTAGAAAAGAAAGTGAAGAGCACCGAGAATGGTCTAGCAGGGGTGTCCAACCCTTTGGTATCTATCTCTGGGCCACACTGAAAGAAGAGTTCTCTTGAGCCGCACGTTAAATACATTGCGACACATAATCACAAAAAAAAAAAAACAACTCATGTTTTAAGAAGATTTACGATTTTGTGTTTGGCTATATTCATAGCCATCCGGGGCCACAGGATGGACATCCCTGGATGGCACCCTATTGAATAAGACACATCTACTAATCAATGTTTGGACGTCACAGCATCATCAAATTGGCATGAGCTCCTCAACACTTTCAATTTCTGCATTCAGCTGTTGCAGACATGTAGTAAACAGCTGATAAACCAGTACCAGTTTTCAGACTACACTCTGAATAGCAATAGCACTGACTGGGAATGAATGATGCAGACTTACAGTGTATAGGCTGAGTAGCCTGATATTAGTGCTAGCAGTGAGAAATCTGTTCCAACTATGAATTCATCAATAAAACCAGGATATCAAAAAGTAGTATGAGTCGCATAATCTCTACTTCCTAAATCCTCATTAAAACCCGGTTACCAAATCTCATAAATCATCTCCCACAGTGTCTCCCACTCATTCCTTTCTATTCACCTTTCTATTCACCTTTCTATTCGCCATTAAATCATCATTTCTAGGGTAAGCTTGTTAGACCACTGCCTTCCAGTTTCCTGCATTCGTATCCATGCTCTCACCATTACCTTCGCTGTAGGAGAAGTCAGAGATGCAATATGGCTCCAGCAGTAAAGGCATCTGGGAAGTGCTGGACTCTGTTTAACCTTCTGTGACTGTGTAACTCTCTGTAGTCTCAGGCTTGACTGACTACCCAGAAAGCCAAAATGCTGCCAAAGATAAATGCCATGCCCCCCAGGAAGGAGGCTGATGAATGTGTAGAATGTGGATAACTGCCTGCTGTTATCTGTTAACTTAGAAATGCATTGGTTATTAACCCCCTATTAAAGCAAAACAAAACAAAACAAAAAACCCTTGTCCTGGGAGGGGGTGGATTTTCCCCACCTGGCCACCCCAGTAAGCAAGCAGCTGCACAGCCTGTGTAAATAAGTTTCCCCTACTAAAGCTTTTATGAATTTGAATAAGGCTGCATGTCAGTTCTTCAAAATCTATCCAGAATTTAGACTTTTGGGGGCTTTCTGCAACATTCACCCAAACTGCTCTTCTTTTACTTCTACCCAAATGCTCATCATCTTTCAAGGTGCAGCTCAAAAGTTATTGCCCCATAGAACTTTCTCCAAAATCATCGATTCAATCTAATCCCCTCTGTTTTATACTAATAACATGTTTTATATTTAACATGATTCCTTTATTATTCCATCAACTCCTTTACTCCTTTGCAGTTGCCCAAAACCTAGCAAAGCACTCTATATAGTTATTAAAATAATTGCTCAGATCCACCATTTTCAGAGTTTTACAGAAAGAAATGGAAGCACAAATGGATAATTATTTTTCTTAAAGATATTTCACATGAAATGGCATGTTTATAAGAAGTGGCTTATAGTATTGTAATAACCAACTTGCCTCTACAAGGATAATAGATGGAAAAGGAACACGGACTGAGAACCTTGAAGCTGATTTAAACGAATTTAGACAATGGCAACAAATTTTGGGTAACAAAAACTTACAACTCACTAGCTGTGAGGCTGATTGAGGAAAGAGTGAAGACACAAAATAGTCACTGTAGCCAAGCTAACAAAATTCCTTGGATCAGAGCTGAAACATGAGTAATAGATTTTATTTTACTTTAACTACCCTAAGGACTTAAAATTTCTGAACTTTTCAGTTGTACATCAGTGCCTGGAGATATGTGTGTGTACACACACACAGAAATCCTATAGATAGCCCTCAGAAGAATTTAGAAAAGAATGTTCAAGTAAAGAACTTGGGAAAGAATGTTCACCTGTCTAGACCATCTGACATCAATTATCCAGACACTGGACATTTGGAACATTATCATCTCGAACCAATTTAGAGGCTAAGAAAGCAGGACTGATTCTTCTCAAGAATTTACTGTGGACAAGAAGGGGGTCACATACTAAACCTGACAAGCTCAGGGCAGGACTGCAAGGCAAACCTTACAAACTCAGAGACCAAAAGCTACCACAGAGTATGGTCTGAAATTAAAACTTCCTAACTAAGTGCGAATCGTGGCGGGTAGTCATGTCCTAGGCCAGTTTCTTCCTCGATAAAGATCAATCTTTAACTTAACTGAGCTTGTCTACTGTCTTCTTGCATCTATATTAACGTACCTTTGAAAGGTCAGGGTAACTTCCTTTTACTTTTACTTCCTTTTACAGATCTCTCAACGCACACAATCTCCCACCAGAGAAGGAGACCACAGAACCCTTCATTTTCATTGTTTTTGTGTAATTGTTAACTGTTAACTATTCTTTATTCGTCAGTGTAACAGAAATGTGTGTCTATTTGTTTTACTTTTTATCTGATCCCAGACATTTCTTTCTCCTGCCTCCCTAATCTATCACCAATGGATTTTATGGAACCCCCTCTTGTCTTCTCCTTTTGAGACAAGCCAGGACCCGGGGAACAGGGAAACAGACAAACAGTTAAACAAGCAGTCTACAGCCATCTAGTAAATTGCAAAATCCTATTTTCTGTAACCAAGGGCACTTAAGAGTAAATAGTTTACACTCTCCGCAACCAGAAGGTAAATAGCTTCCAATTAGTGCCATTTGCCAACCACACTCAAGGACAGATAGTTTCGGGAATAAATCTCATTTTGGTATGTCAGCATAAAGCTGATGAAAATTCTACTGAGATTCTCCCCAAGACCTCCCCCAAACACCCAGCCTTTAAAAACCCTCAAAAGGTAGGTCCCAGCATGCTTTCTCTCTCTCTGGGGAGTATGCCAGAACCTTTTCTCTCTCCCTTTTCTTCCCCTATGGCAGGGGTGTCAAACTCATTTTCACCGGGGGCCACATCAGCCCCACAGTTGCCTTCAAAGGGCAGAATGTAATTTTAGGGCTGTATAAATGTAACTACTCCTTAACAGTTAAGCGAGAGCTCCGTGCTGCTGCCGGGGAGAAACAAGGTACTGGGCCAGATAAAACAAGGTGGAGGGCTGGATTCAGCCTGGAGGCCTTGTGTTTGCTACCTGTGCCCTATAGGCATGCATCTCCTAAAACTCTTAAGGGACCCGGGAGGCTTGCATCCAGGGAGCAATGGGCAGTGGAAATGTGTCCCAGGCTAACCCCTTGAACCTGTTCCTAAGACCCACTTTTCTCTGACTCCTTAGTGAGCCAAAGCAGCCTACCCTAGGGTAATTTCCCCACCTAGTCCCTCTCCTGTGGCTTCTTCTATACTAGGCCTTTCCTTGTTTCATTTTCTCCAGCTTTAATAAAGTCCTCTAAAAATTATGGGGACTTGTGTTGTGAAATCTTTCTATACTACGTCAATTACCCACACATTACCAGCCGTCCCTAGTCTGATCTGCTGAGGGCTAGGACCCCGCTTCCAAAACACTACATTATGTAAGATTTGAAACTGCCCTTCTTTGAAGCATTTTCTCAATCCACAGAGAATTTGCTTCCTGGCAATTGTTGTCAGTTTGGCTCATATGAACTCATAAAAATTATTTTAGATTTGAACGTTTCTTACATTGACAATACCTTTTATTATTAGAACTCTTAATTTTTCTCATTCCTTTGAAACACCTGGGTAGTGTTTTAGAATTTGCAAATGTTAAGACCCTGGAATAGAGATATGACTTGTCTCTTTGCACAACCACATGAAAATTACAACTAAAATATAGAACAACCATCACTCAGAACTGTCAGAAATCAAGCTGAATGGAAGTCTGACAACTACAGAATTAAAGAAACCATATCCATCCTGACTGGTAGGAGGGGCACAGGTGTGGAACAGGCTGATTCATCACTGATGTGTGGTGGATAAAAATTTGGGAGGGAGCCCTGGCTGGTGTGCCTCAGTGGACTGAGTGCTGGCCTGCAAACCAGAAGGCTGCCAGTTCGACTCCCAGTCAGGGCACAGGCCTGGGTTGAGGATCAGGTTGGGGGTGTGTGAGAGGCAATCAGTTGATGTATCTCTCACTCATCAATGTTTATTTCCCTCTCTTTTTCCCTCCCTTTCCATCTCTCTAAAAATAAATATATAAAACCTTTTTAAAAAATTCAGGAGTGATATCTTAGGACTGAGGGATTCCCAGCCCCACAAGAGGGCCCCTAGTCCAGGGTTCCAATGCCAGGAAGAGAACAACATCTGGCTGCAAAAACCAGCGGGGACTGAGTCCATGGAAGAAACTGCTGGAGCCCCAAGCAGCTCCTCTTAAAGAACCCACACATGGACTCACCTATTCAGACTCACCCCCTCTGAGCTCCAGCACCAGGGTAGCAGTTTGAGAGGTACCAGTGGCATACAGGGAAGAACTGAAGTGTCTGGCATCAAGGTGAGCAGAGGCCAATGTCCCTTTTCTAAAACCTACCTCCACAGAGCTGTCAGGCTGGTGCCGTATCTGAGACTCCATCAACCTGGCTAATACTGTTTGACCCACATTGGAGGTCACCAGGGCTTCTGCCCCAGCCAACTTATGGACCCACCCAAGCTGCTTTTCCACATGAATGGCTGGTTTTGGCTCGTGCTGCACAACTTCCTAAATCCCATGATACAAGCAACAGCTGGCCTCAGTGAGCCTCACGCATGGCACTAGCAGCAGCCAGCTTAGATTCTCAGCTTGGCTTTACCTGGGAATCTCCAAGCCTAGCACAAGTAGCAGCCTCCTTAGACTACTTTAGACGTCAGGCAGGGTGGCCCCAGGCAAAACACTTGACCTGCACCCTGCTGGAAATTCCAGGGACAGAGCACCCAGTGGAAAGCGACAGATCATGTCAGCACTGCCACCCTGCTCCTGCACAGTTAATCCTCCATGAAGGGTGCAGATTGGTGGTAAGTGGTCACAGCCAATCCTTGCAGCTGACTGGCCTGGATAAATCCCTTCCATTGATCTGCCAACAGCAAACCAAAGCTCAACTACAAGAGGAAGGTGTCCTCAGGCCACATAAAGGGCACACCTCAAATATGCAGCTTGAGTGATAGACCCTACAGGACACATATTACGTTAGGCCACATTACCAAGACATGGAGTCAACAAAGCTTTACCTAATACACAGAAACAAACACAGTGAGGCTGCCAAAATGAGTAGACAAAGAAACATGGCTCAAATGAAAGAACAGATCAAAACTCCAGAAAAAGAGCTAAATGAAATGGAGATAAGTAAACTATCAGATGCAGAGTTCAAAACACTGCTTACATGGACGCTCAAGGAACTTAGTGAGGATCTCAGCATTATAAAAAAAAGATCCAGTCAGAAAGGAAGTTTTCACTAATTGAAATAACAATTTTCAGAGAAACATCACTAGAATGGATGAAACCGAGAATCAAATTGATGACTTGGAACATCAGGAAGCAAAAAACAACCAAGCAGAACAATAAGACAAAAAAAGAATCCAAAAAAAATGAGGATAGTGTAAGCAGTCTCTCGGACAGCTTTAAGTGGTCCAACATTAGCCAGAAAGAGAAGAGAAAGAGCAAGAAATTGGGAATCTATTTGAAAAAATAATGAAAGAAAACTTCCCTAATTTGGTAAAGGAAATAGATAGGTCCAAGAAGCAGAGTCCCAAACAAGATGGATGCAAAGAGGACCACTCCAAGACACATTCTAATTAAAATGGCAAAGGTTAAAGATATGGAATCTTAAAAGTAGCAAGAGGAAAGAAATTAGTTACCTACAAGGGAGTTCCCACAGGACTGCCGAACTTTGCAGGCTAAAAGGGATTGCAAGAAATATTCAAAGTTATGAAAAGCAGGGACCTACAGCCAAGATTGCTCTACCCAGTAAAGATATCATTTAGAATTGAAGGGCAGATAAAGAGCTTCCAAGCCCTGGCTGGTGTGGCTCAGTGGATTGAGCGCCAGCCTGTGAACCAAAGGGTCACCTGTTGGATTCCCAGTCAGGGCACACACCTGGTTTAAGTGTCAGGTTCCCAGTAGAGGGCATGTGAGAGGCAACCACACATTGAAGTTTCTCTCCCTCTCTTTCTCCCTCCCTAAATATAAGTAAATAAAATCTTTTTAAAAAACAGCTTCCCAGATAAGAAAAAACTAAAGGAGTCCATCATCACCAAACCATTACTATATGAAATGTTAAAGGGACTTATTGAAGAAAAAGAGAAAGGTCAAAACTATCAACAAAATGGCAAAAGAAATACATATCTATCAACAACTGAATTTAAAAAACAAACTAAGCAACCAAGAAGAACAGAGACAGAATCATGGATACAGACAGCGTTTTGATGGTTGCCAGATGGGAGGGGGATGTGGGGGAATGGGTGAAGAGGTAGGGGATTAAGAAGTACAAATAGGTAGTTACAGAATAGCCACGGGGATGTAAGGTACAGTGTAGGAAATGGAGCAGCCTAAGAACTTATATGCACGGCCCATGGACTGAACCATGGTGAGGGGACTGCCTGAGGGAGTAGGGGGTGCTGGGTAGAAGGGTGTAAAGGGGGAAAATCGGACAAGTGTAACAGCATAATCAGTAAAATATAATTTAGAAAAAAGAGTCTTGACCCGTGAATAAAAACTTTTGTCAATTAATTCTAGTGACAACTCTTAATTTACTTACTTATGCTTGGTCAACAAGATCTATAAGTATATTTGGTCTTTGTCCCCATTTCTGGCACAGAGCTCCTAAATCTGTTGAAATTTCCTAAGTGTTGAGAGTGATAAAGATCTTGTTATGTTAATAAGGTGAATTCTGGAAAGCACCTAAGTTTGGGGGCTGGTTGCCAATGCAGTCAACCACATGATTAGCGGGTTGGAACTTTCAGTTCTACCCTCGAACTCTGGGGAGGGGAAAAGGCTGGAGACTGAGTTTAATCAACAATGACCAATGATTTAGTCAATCATGACTGATGAAGCCTCTATCAAAACCAAAAGGACAGCTCCTCTGCTCTCTATTTGCCAGGTTCCACACTGGGGATCCTGAACACTTCTGCGTGCCACCATGCTGGGCAGGCCCCAAGATCCACAACAGAAGCTCCTTCATTCACTGTTGATTTGTATCCTTTAATAACCTTTGTAATAAATCAGCAATCTAGGGAATAAACAGGTTTTCCTGCGTTTTGTCAGCCATTCTGACAAATTAGTAAAACCCAAGGAGAGGGTTGTTGGAACCTCTAGTTTGTAGCAGGTCAGTCAGAAGCATAAGTAACGACCTGGGCTTGCAACAGGCACTTGAAGTGGAGAGCACTGTTGTAGAACTGAGCTCTTTACCTGGGGAATCTTTTTCTATCTCTGGATTGATAGTGTCAGAATTGAACTGAAATTTCAGACACCCTGCTAGTGTCCGAAAACTGCTTGTTGGTGTAGGGGAAGCGTGTGCACATATATGCATGCATGTAAATTGGGTCCAGGAACTCTTTTCGCTAGCTATTTTAATTTAGTTTTAGGTGGGGAGGGAAAGAGTAATGTTGTTAAGTGACACAATTTAAGGACTTACTTGTGTTCACTAGAAATAAAATACCAACAATGATTTTATTTCTTTATTCATTCAATTCTTCGCTTTCCCAAAATATAACTTTTTCTCAATTTATCCTTATTTTTTTAAGATTTATTTATTTTTTGAGGGGGGGAAGGGAGAGAAAAAGAGAGGGAGAATCATCGATGTGTGAATGTGTGGAGAGCAGGACTGTATAAAATGACGTCAGTCCAGTTGAACAATATGGCTGCCAGGTCAGCCATGCTTAGAGTATGTGCAATCGAGTCTGGTTCAAGAAGGAAACTATCAAAGTCATGCCTGGCAGAGGAGAGTGTTCAAGATATCTGCACACATGACCCAAACAGACAAGTCTGTAGAGGTGGAGTATCCCAGGATAAGCCCACCAGGAATTCCTTGATAACTTATCAAGGGTCTCAAGACACTTATGGAGGGACTCGGAAAGGGGGAGGTACACCGCCCTCAAGGACATAAGAAGAGGGGACCTCAGACCACTGCCAAGACAGCTAAGCTCCACACACCAAGATGTTGCTCCACTCCATGCTGATCTCCTAACTGCAGTGGTGCTGGAGACTCTGCCCTGCTGGATGGAGGGCTTCGTTGGCCCTCCTGCAGGCCCAACTCTGCAAGACTTCACAATGCAAGACACTAACAGCTCCCTTGCCCACCCTGCTGTCTCCAGGACCCACGGGCTGAGACTCCGGGACTCCGGTTTGTTACACTCATTGATTGCTGTGTTATATTTCTCCTAGATCAGGGATGTCAAACTCATTTTCACCCGGGGCCACATCAGTTTCATGGTTGTCTTCAAAGGGCTGAATGCAATTTTAGGACTGTATAACTGTATCTACTCCTTAACTAGGGGCAAGAAGCTCAGTGCTGCCCCAGGGTAGAAACTAGGTTACCTTGTGTGACTCTTGCTTATTCCTTGGTGCCAGGTTGCTCCATAGGCAGTTTGCAGAGCCATCGCCCAGCTGGCTTATAGTAAAAACTATCCCGTGACCCCTTCTTAAGGACCCATTCAGACATTGCATCCAAGGATGCTTGTAATGGAGAGAAACATCCATCAGTTGCCTCTCCAACGCGCCTCATCTAGGGACCAAACCTGCAACCCAGGCATGTGCCCTGATGGGGAATGGAACTGGCAACCTTTGCGGGATGATGCCCAACCAACTGAGTCACACCAATCAAGGCTACCCTTATTTTTAATAGTTGAAAGACTGAGAATAGCCCTGGCTGGTGTGGCTCAGTGGACTGAATGCCAGCCTGTGAACCAAAGGGTCACTGGTTTGATTCTGTCAGGACACATGCCTGGGTTGGCGAGCCAAGTCCCTGGTGGGGGGTGTGTAAGAGGCAACCACACATTGATGTTTCTCTCCCTCTCTTTCTCCCTCCCTTCCCCTCCCTCTAAAAATAAATAAATAAATAAATAAATAAATAAATAAAATCTTAAAAAAAAATGAGAATAAAGAACAGAATCTAGACCACCATGAAAATCAGTCAGTGGTTTGTACTTACTTTATTTCTTAAGAATAAATTTTTACTTGACTTTCAATAGGTCATAATAGCTCTGGTTCAATTTTATCACCTTTAAGGTTCCAATTAAAATTCAACTAATGTTTTAAATTCTTCCATAAATTCTGTTTCAAATGCATTTTTTTTTCTTATAATCTTCCGACAATATGAGGTACTATTACTTCAATTTTATAGACAGGTAAATTATCTATAAAAGTATTAAATAAATAATGTAGCTGAGATCAGAACCCAGATACTCTGACTTTCTCCACTATATCTTCCTACTTACTAGCTATTTAATACTCAAGTTTCCTTGGGGATTAATTACTATCTACCACACTGGGCTATTGCAGGGATTAAGTCAGGTAACACATATAAAATGCTTGTTCCAGAGCCAGTCACATAAAAGTGGTAAAAAATATTAGCCATTATTAACAACACACGACTGCTGCTTCTATAAGAATGCTCAATCCTTGCCCAGCTGGTGTAGCTCAGCAGATTGAGTGCGGGCTGGGAACCAAAAGGTTGCAGGTTCAATTCCCAGTCAGGAAACACAGCTAGAATACAGGTCTGATTTTCTGGTCAGGGTGCGTACGGGGAGGCAACTGATTGATATTTCTCTCTCACATTGATGTTTCTCCCTTTCTTTCTAAAAAATCAATTTAAAAAATCCTTGGGTAAAGATTAAAAACACTTTTTAATAAAAACAAAATAAAACGTGCTTACTATTTTACTACTTATTTAAAAAGATACAGAAATCTTTCTTAGAGAAAAGATAAAATTTTAATTTATAAACTTTAAGGAAAACTGAAATAAATAAATAAATACTCCTTGGGATAGAAAAAGTAGATATTCTACAAATGTCAATCTCCTCCAAATTAAATCTACAGATTCAAAGGAATCCAATTTAAAAAATAAAAACTCGAACAATAATATCATTGAATTTAAATGATTCTCAAATTCTTATGGAGGAGCAAAATGTCAAATCACCAAGAGATTTGTATTAGTCCCCACTGGTTGCTATGACAAATTAAGAGCCATCAACCTGTTCTTTTATTACATCTTCACATCATATTCTCCTTGATGTCTATCTATAGGTAAGTTTATTCTGTTAAATGGAGAGTGAAGGGTGTACACTTTAAAGCTAAAATGTTGTGTTAGGCTCATCAGACATAAGTTTTCTAATAATTACATATTATATAAGGGTCATAAAGGTTGCTGTCAATAATAGGGGAAGTTATAATAACCTCTGCCATAATGCCATAAACACTTTTTAGTTAATGTCCTATTTTTTGTTTTCCATTATTATACTTCACATAGTGCAGATTCCAAAACAAAAAAAATTTTTTTACACAGGTACTAAAAACAACATAACGTTTCTTTCTGATGAGAATACTGACTTTAAGTGTTTTTTTCTACCGTTGTCAACTGATAGGAAGTTGCTCACAAAAGAGCAACTTTGCTCTCCTCATACCTAATATGTTAATTCATGCGCTATATAATATTTACTGAGTATGCCAGGAACTGTGCAGAGTCTAGCCATATGAAGATAAAAAAAGATACACCTATGCCTCAGAAAGGTATGAAAATGTAGGAATGCAAATAAATAATTACATTACAATAAAATAAACAGATTAATAGAAGTAAATATATACAGCGTAGAAGAAGCTCTTAGACTTCTGGCCAAGATGGAGGCGTAAACACACTGTACCTCCTTGCACAACCAAAAGACGGAAAACAACAATTTAAAAACAAAAAACAACCAGAACTGACAGAAAATCGAACTTTATAGAAGTCCGACAACCAAAGAGTTAAAGACACATTCATCCAGACAGGTAAGCGGGGCAGAGCCGGGTGTGCGGCCAGATAGCAATTTGTGAAACTGGGCACAAAATGCTGAAACAGGCCAGGGGGACCATGGCTAGAGGACCCAGACCCAGCGGGACCCAGGCCAGTGGAGTGGACGGTCCCGAATTCCTGCGCAGATAAACTAGAAGAGGAAGTTGAAGAGCAGAGGAGCAGAGCAGACCTCGCGGCCCAGGGCCCCAGGACAGGGAAATAAAACCTCAAACCACCAACTAAAAACACCTGTGGGGATTCAGGCAGCAGCAGGAGGAACTCCCAGCCTCACAGGAGAGTTTGTTGGAGAGACCCACAGGGTCCTAGAACAAGCCCACCCATGTGGGAATCACCACCAGAAGGGCCCAATTTGCTTGTGGGGAGCAAGCGCCATTGTGCCCTCTCATACCCCTTCCCCACAGACAACATCACAACCCAGCGACATGGGTTGCCCCACCCTGAACACCTAAAGCTCCGCCCCTTCTACGTAACGGGTGCTCCAAGAGGAAAAAAATGGCCCAAATGAAAGAGCAGATCAAAATTCCAGAAAAAATACAACTAAGCCACGGAGAGACAGCCAACCTATCAGATGCACAGTTCAAAACACTGGTAATCAGGATGCTCACAGAATTGGTTGAATTTGGTTGCAAATTAGATGAAAAAATGAAGGATATGCTAAAGGAAATGAGGGGAAATGTGCCGGAACCAGTAGGGATGGGAAAGAGACTGGGCCTCAAATCAATGCTGTGGACCACAAGGAAGAAAAAAACATTCAACCAGAAAAGAATGAAGAAACGAGAATTCAAAAAAAATGAGGAGAGGCTTAGGAACCTCCAGGACATATTTAAATGTCCCAACATCCGAATTATAGGGTTGCCAGAAGAAAAGGAAGACCAAGGGACTGAAAACTTGTTTGAACAAATAATGAAGCTCAGAGAGGCACAAAGAAGTTGGACCCAAAGAGGAACAAACCAAGACACATCATAATTACATTACCCAAGATCAAAAATAAGGAGAGAATCTTAGAAGCAGCAAAAGAAAAGGAGACAATCATCTACAAAGGAGTTCCCATAAGACTGTCAGCTGATTTCTCAAAAGACACCTTGCAGGCAAGAAGGGGCTGGAGAGAAGTATTCCAAGTCATGAAAAGCAAGGACCTACATCCAAGATTACTCTATCCAGCAAAACTTTCATTTAGAATGGAAGGGCAGAAAAAGTGCTTCCCAGAAAAGGTCAAGTTCAAGGAGTTCATCATCACCCAGCCTTTATTATATGAAATGTTAAAGGGGATTTATGTAAGACATGGAGGGTTATCAACAGGGGAGTGAGAGGGGGAGAGAGGGGGAAAAGGTACAGAGAATAAGTAGCATAAATGGTAGGTAGAAAACAGACGGGGGAGGTTGAGAATAGTATAGGAAATGTAGAAGCCAAAGAACTCATGTGTATGACCCATGGACAAGAACTAAAGGGGGAGAAAGTGGGGGTTGGGGGCAGTATGCGGGACGGAGAAGAATAAGGGGGAAAATGGGACAACTGTAATAGCTTAATCAATAAATATTTTTTTAAAAAAGGGGGGAAAGACAAGCAAACAAAAAAAAAGCAGCTCATATCTACCTGATAGGGCAGGAAGAATAGAAGCTTTCAGGTGTAAAACAGATGGGAAGGTAGTATAGCACAATAATATTATTAGCAAAGGTATAGGCAACTCAGAAAGTGATTTCTGGTTTGGTTCAATGTTACTGAAATGGAAAGTACAGAGAAGGGTAACAAGAAACTAAAGAAGACAATGTAGTAGACAAAGATAAATTTATTTTGAGATACTTGGAGTTTGAGGTGTCTGTGGGACACCCTCACATTCACTTATCTTTTTCTATCACATTGTCAAAGATGAAAGTTTCATGTATTAACGACCTAGAGGATGGCGATGTCATTTAAAGAAATAGGAAAAAAGCCCGGCTGGTGTAGCTCAGTGGATTGAGCGCAGGCTGGGAACTAGAGGGTCCCGGTTCGATTCCCAGTCGGGGCACATGCCTGGGTTGCAGGCCAGGTCCCTGGTGAGGGCCGTGTGAGAGGCAACCGTACATTGCTCTTTCTCCCTCCCTTCTCCTCTCTCTGAAAATAAATAAATAAAATCTAAAGAAAAAAAATAGGAAAAAACCCATGTAGATTGTGTAGACATTTCATTTTAGAAAGAACAGATCTAACAAACATACTAATCACCTATTTTTCTATTTTCTCCAAGGTTTCTTTCTATCACAATGATGTTTCTAAAAAAAGACACATTAGATAACATATGAACACATATACACACAAATAGTGATTGGATTTAAAAATCAAGAAAAAGTATTTTAACAACAGAAAACGTGCTTTCTTTACTAAGACACAGAAAACGTGTAGCCCAACATGTTTCTCTTTTCACTTTAGTTGCTAGGAAATCTAAGAACCAAATTCAATGCCTTACAGCTCATCTCTGGAATCTGATAATGTTTCCTTTCTTTAAATAGTAGGCATTCAGTTCCTTATCACTACCTGTTCTATTTCACATTTTATTCAGTCCTATAAGCTATGTAAAACCATTTAGATGCAATAAAATCCTTAATAAAAGAAACATTGATGAAAAGATGGCTTGCAGTGTTTGAAACAACTAAGGAAATTAATCAGATAACCTTTCAGTAAATCACTTCTTCAAAAATAACAAAGATAAAGTATTTCAATGAGGTCAAATAATTTTTCAAATGACATTCAAATTAAAGAATATAAATTCAAGAGTATATACAAATTAAAGAATACGAAAGAGTCTAATGTCATATATATAAAATTACTTAATAATTTTGCACATCAAATGTTAAAAATATATTCAAATACCACATTACTTTATTTTATAGGTAATTTACAGCTGACAGTGGCTAATGAATTTTCAGCCACATCTGTTCAAGTTAATCTATACCACTTTTAAATTATTTAGTTAATGAGCATATAATATTTGTTTCTGCCCTTACACATTACCATTTATATCTACTGAATATGAGTTTTTATTTTTCTGATTTAAGATATTTTAATATAATTTTCTTTGTGAAAAACTAATATGTTCAGATTGGAGATACTTCAAATATACTTCAGTAATCGATTGATTTTTTTCCTCTAAATACATAAAATTAAAAAATGGAAGCCAAGTTGCTTTCTATGAAGCCAACTTTCAGTCTCATTCACTAATGAGAACCTATTATCATCAGCATCTGATATCCAGTATCTTGGAAACTGTTATTAATGTTTCAGGATTTTAGGTGTTTGTTTCAAGCAGGTATGGAAATTAGGTAGTCATTCCTGATAGACAGCAAACAAACAGGATGCACCTTTGACTTCTCTTGCTTACTGAAGAATTTCTAGGCCATGGTGAGAGAAAAGTGAATCCAGGCAGAGCCAGTAGAATCCATATGCTGAGAAAATGACCTGACAGTCCAAGAAGACCAAGGTTAAGTTAGTGCGCAGAACAGAGCATCAAAGAGGAGACAGCTGCATATAGTGACAACTGAGGAAACTTGAGAGAATCCCCTTCCAGTATGATCACAACATGCTATAAGGAAACTTCTCAAACAGCAGAAGGAACTATGTGAAAGAACCTGAGGGAACAGTACCAGATGCTTACATAAGACCAAGACAGTACCTGTTCCCAAGAGCTGGGTGGGCAGTAAAAAACACACTCATAATTAACAGGCCATTTGGGTAGAATACATACGAAGGTATTAATACTCAGGCAGGTAATAATTAACCCTAGATAGACCCATTTGACAAACTGTAAAAGCGAGACCTGAAATGATCAAACTGTTTCCAAGCAATTTAACAGCATCCCAGAAAAGAGCTCAAGACTTTATAAGAATACAAAAATACCTAGTAGCTAAAAAGGTAAAATTCAAAAGATCAGACATCCAAAGATTATTCAATGTACAAAGAAGCAAGAAAACAACTCAGGATGAGAGAAAAATCAGCTGATTGAAACTGATCCAGATTTGATAGGTAGCAGAATGAGCAGAGAACTACTATGTTATTTTAATTGTATTCTTCATGTTCAAAAATTAAGGCATATAAGACATACAGACAATATAATTTCTGTATATAATATATATACACACACACAAAATGAACTAGATTAAAAACTATGATGTTTGAGATGAAAAAATGAACTAGATAAACAGATTGCATGTAGCAAAAGACTAGTGAACTTTAAGACGCGGCAACAGAAACTATCCAAGATAAACAGAGAAAAAAGACTCCAAAAAAAATTAAAATGTCAGTACTTCTCCTGCTATTAGACTGTCCAATGCATAAATATTACTTTCTAATATACTTATCTAATGTATACTTACTAATAAACTAATAAATTTCAAAAAGAGATTTGGCCCTAGCAGGTGTAGCTCAGTGGACTGAGTGTGGGGTTGCAAACCAAACGGTTGCCAGTTCGATTCCCAGTTGGGGCACATGCCTGGGTTGCAGGCCAGGCCCCCAGTCGGGAACACATGAGGGGCAACCACACAATGATGTTCCTCTCTCTCTCCTTCTCCCTCCTTTCCCCTCTCTCTAAAATAAATAAATAAATAATAAAAAGAGAGACTGGAAAAACAAGTGGGAAGCCCTGGCTGGCATGGCTCAGTGGATTGAATTCTGGCCTGAGAACCACAGGGTCACTGGTTTGATTCCCGGTCAGGGCACATGCCTGGGTTGTGGGCCAGGGCCCCAGTTGGGGGTGTGCAAGAGGCAACCCAGTAATATTTCCTCCCTCTTTCTTCCTCTTTTCCCCTCTAAAAATGAATAAATAAAATCTTCAAAAAACCTAAGTGGAGAAAAAAATGGCTAAAACTTTCCCAAACTTTATGAAAACTATAAGCTAAAAATCTAGTAAGCTCAATGAACTCCAAGCCACAGAATATTTTAAAAATTGCATCACAGTACATATTGCTCAAAACTAGTGAACAGAAAAATCTTAAAAGCAGCCAGAAAAAAAATAATGTAAACGTGCAGAGTAAGATACAGATGATAGCAGACTTCCTATCAGAAACAATGTAAGCACAAAGACAGCAGAGTAAAATTGTTAAAGGACAAAGGGAAAAGCAATCAACCTAGAATTCAAAACAAAGCAAAATCTTTTTTTAAAAGAATTATTTATTTTTAGACAGAGGGGAAGGGAGGGAAAAGCATTTGACAAAAATCTACATCCGTTCATAATAAGAAGTCTCAACAATGGCACTTTTCACAGAAGTAGATAAAAACGACCCTACAATTTGTATGGCACCACAAAAGATCCCAAATAACCAATGCAATCCCGTTTTTTTATTGATCTTCGAGAGAGTGAGCACGCAAAAGAGAAATATCAACCTGCTGTTCCACCCATCCATGCACCCACAGGTTGCCTCTTGTATGTGCCCAGACCTGGGCTCAAACCTGCAACCTTGGCGTATAGGGATGATGCTCTAACAAACTGAGCTACTCAGCCAGGGCCTGTCAATGCAATCTGGAAAAGAGCAAAGTGGGAGACATCACGCTCCCTGGTTTCAAACTTTATTACAAACCTATAGTAATAAAAGCAGTATGGTATTTGCAGAAACACCTATATCAATAGAACAGAATAGAGAGCCCAGAAAAATATCTATGCATAAGTGGTCAAATCATTTATGACAAAGGAGCCAAGAATATATAATAGGAAGAAAATAGTCTCATTAATAAATGGTGTTGGGATAACTGGACAGCCACGTGCAAAAGAACAAAACTAGATCCCCATCTTACACACATACAAAAATTAACTCAAAATGGATTAAAGACTTGAATGTAAGACCTGAAACCATAAAACTCCTAGAAGAAAAAGCAGGCAGCAGGCTCCTTGGCATTGGTCTTGGTGGTGATATTTTGAATCTGACAATAAAAGCAAAAAATAAACAAGTGGGGTTACATCAAATTAAAATGCTTGTGCACACCCTGCCAGGTGTGGCTCAGTGGATTGAGTGCTGGCCTGCAAACCGAAAAGTAGCTGGTTCGATACCTAGCCAAGGCACATGCCTGGGTTGCGGGCCAGGTCCCCAACTGAGGGCATGCAAGAGCCAACTGATCAATATTTCTCTTAC
Organism: Micronycteris hirsuta; assembly: GCA_004026765.1. Taxonomy (NCBI): domain Eukaryota; kingdom Metazoa; phylum Chordata; class Mammalia; order Chiroptera; family Phyllostomidae; genus Micronycteris; species Micronycteris hirsuta. Next base: position 150,018 of record PVJI01001826.1, read on the forward strand.
ACATTGATGTTTCTCTCTCACCTTTCCCCTCTCTGTAAAAATAAATAAATAACATCTTTTAAAAAAATAAATAAATAGCCCTGGCTAGTGTGGCTTGGTGGATTAAGCACCAGCTTGCGAACTGAGAGGTCACCAGTTTGATTCCTAGTCAGGGCACATGCCTAGGTTGCCAGCCAGGTCCCTGGTTGGGGGCGAGTGAGAGGCAACCCACTGATCCATGTATTTCTCACATATTGGTGTTTCTCTCCCCCTCTTTCTCCTTCCCCTACCTCTAAAAGTGAATTAAAGAATCTTTAAAAAATAATAAATAAAATGCTTCTCTACAACAAAGAAAACTATCACCATATTAAAAGGCAACCTACTGAATATGAGAAAATATTTGAAAATCATATACCTCATATGGGGTTAATATCCAAAATATATAAAGAGCTCATACAACTTTTTTAAAAAATGTATTTTATTGATTATGCTATTATAGCTGTCCCATTTTTCCCCCTTTCTTCCCTTCTATCCCCACCCCTCCCATTCCCCACCCTTTAGTTTTTGTCCATAGGTCATACACATAAGTTCTTTGGCTTCTACATTTCCTATACTATTTTTAACCTCCCCGTCTGTTTTCTACCTACCATTTATGCTTATTCTCTGCACCTTTCCCCCCTCTCTCCCCCTACCACTCCCCTGTTGATATCCCTCCATGCCTTATATAAATCCCTTTAACATTTCATATAATAAAGGCTGCGTGATGATAAACTCCTTGAACTTGACCTTTTCTGACAAGCACTTTATCTGCCCTTCCATTCTAAATGATAGCTTTGCTGGATAGAGTATTCTTGGATGTAGGTCCCTTGCCTTTCATGACTTGGAATACTTCTCTCCAACCCCTTCTTGCCTGCAAGGTGTCTTTTGAGAAATCAGCTGACAAGTCTTATGGGAATTCCTTCGTAGGTAACTGTCTCCTTTTCTGTTGCTGCTCTAAGATTCTCTCCTATTTTTAATCTTGGATAATGTAATTATGATGTGTCTTGGTGTGTTCCTCTTTGGGTCCAACTTCTCAGGAACTCTCTGAGCTTCCTGGACTTCCCGAAAATCTATTTCCTTCACCAGCTTGGGGAAGTTCTCCTTCATTATTTCTTCTAATAAGTGTTCAATCCCTTGGTCTTCCTCTTCTCCTTCTGGCACCCCTATGACTCGGATGTTGGGACGTTTAAAGATGTCCTGAAGGTTCTTAAGCCTCTCCTCATTTTTTGGAATTCTTGTTTCTTCATTCTTTTCTGGTTGAATGTTTTTTTCTTTCTGCTGGTCCACTCCGTTGATTTGAGTCCCAGTTTCCTTCTCATCCCTATTGGTTCCCTGCAGATTTTCCCTCATTTCCTTTATATTATCCTTCATTTGTTCAATTAATCGTGACCATCTTTCTTCGAATCCTGTGAGCATCCTGACTACCAGTACTTTGAACTGTGCATCTGATAGGCTGGCTATCTCTTCGTCACTTAGTTGTATTTTTTCTGGAGCTTTGATGTGTTCTTTCATTTGGGCCATTTTTTTTTTCTCTGTGCGCCTGTTACTTTAAGGGGCGGAGTCTTAGGTGTTCACCAGGGCAGGGGAATCCGTGATGCTGTGTTGTGATGCTGTCTGTGGGGGCGGGGCCTGAGAGAACAATGGCACTTGCTCTGTTCTCCGCACTTCCCCAGCTACCCACAAGCAAGTTGGGTCCTTCTTTGCTGGCTCTGGGGTGAGTGGGCCTGCACAGTTCCAAGTCCCCGTGGGTCTCCCCAATGAACTCTCCTGTGAGGCCGGGAGTTCCTCCCACTGCCGCCTCAACCCCCACAGGTGTTTTCAATCGGTGGTTTGAGGCTTTATTTCCCTGCGTTGGTGGGCCGCGCGGTCTGTTCTGCTCCCCAGCTTTTCCTCCCGGTTTATCTGTGCAAGAATGAGGGACCGGCCCGTCCACCAGTCTCAGCCCCGGTTTTGCCAAGTGTGTCCAACACGTTTTGGCCAGGCGTGCCCGCCATGGGCCTCTCCAGGCAGCTGGAGCCTTGCCAGTACCGCTCCACAAACCGCATCTTGCTGAGTGTTCTCCACCTGGCTCCACCCTGCTTACCAGTCTAGATGAACGTGTCTTCTTTAACTCCTTGGTTGTCGGTCTTCCACTCAGTTCGGTTTTCTGTCAGATCTGGCTGTTTTTGTTTTTTTAAATTGTTTTTTTCCTCTTTTGGTTGTGTGAGGAGGCACAGTATGTCTACCTACGCCTCCATCTTGGTCAGAAGTCCGCTCATACAACTTTACAGTAAAATAACAAACAATCCAACTAAAAAATGGGCAGAGTCGTCCTGGCTGGTGTGGCTCAGTTGGCTGGATTGTCATGGTGTAAACCAAACGGCCGTGGGCTTGATTCCTGGTCAGGGCACGTGGCTAGGTTGCAGTTTGATCCCTGCTGGGGGCATGGATGAGAGACAACTGATGGATATTTCTCTCTCACATGGATGTTTGTCTCCCTCTCTTCCCCGCCTCCCCACACCACCCCAGCCCTTTCCTTTCTCTAAAATCAATAAGCATGCCCTTGGGTGAGGTTCTTAAAAAAAATTGGGTAGAGGATCTGAATAGACTTTTTTTTCAAGACATACAGATAGCGAACAGGTATATAAAAAAGTGCTCCACTTCACTAATCATCAGGGAAAAGTAAATCAAATCCACAATGAGGTATCACCTCACACTTGTTAGGATGGCTGTTGTCAAGAAGACAAGACGTAAGTGTTGGCAAGGATGTAAATTGCTAGAGACATTATGGAAAACACCTGTAAATTAAAAAAACACCTGTAAATTTAAAAAAGACCTACCGTATGACCCAACAATTTCATTTCTGGATATATACGTGAAGGAAACAAAATCACTACTTGAAGAGACACCTGTACCCCCATGTTCACTGCAGCCTTTACAATATGCAGGACATGCAAACAACCAGTGTTCCTCAACAGATGAATGCATAAAGTGTGTGTGGAGGGGTGTGTGTACCCATATACACACACACACATATACATACACAACATTATTTGGCCATAAAAAAGAAGAAAATCCTGCCATTTGCTACAACACGATGAATCCTGAGGGCATTATGGTAAGTGAAGTAAATCAGAGAAAGTCAAACACTGTTTGATTATACAATATATGGAACCTAAAAAAAACAAACTCATACAGGCAGAGAGCATAACGGTGGCTACCAGAGGAAGGGGGTGGCGGTAGGGGAAATGAGTGAAGGTGTCAAAAGATATAAAATTCCACTTATAAGATAAATTCTGAAGATGTCACCCAAACATCTCAATTAAAAGGTTGCAATGATTAGATAAGTTAAAAAAGTAAAACTCAACCAAATGCTGTGAACAAAATATCCACTTAAAAGATTTAAAAGACTGGTGTAGCTCAGTGGATTGAGCGCGGGCTGGGAGCCAGGGGGTCCCAGTTCGATTTCCAGTTGGGGCACATGCCTGGGTTGCGGGCCAGGTCCCCAGTGAGGGCCATGTGGGAGGCAACCATACATTGTTCTTTCTCCCTCCCTTCTCCTCTCTCTGAAAATAAATAAAATCTTAAAAAAAAAAAAAAAAAGATTTAAAAGACAGGAAAATATATGCACTACTAACAGTCAAATAAAGTGGAAGTGGCTACATTACTATCAAAGTAGATTCCAGAGCAAAGACTATTATAAAGGATAAAGACAGCATTTCATAATAATAAAGGAATCAATTTATCAAGATGAAATAATAATCCCAAATGTTTAGGAACCTAATAATGAAGCTTCAAAATACATTAAGCAAAATCTGATAGAACTGCAAAAATAGACACAATTAGCCCTGGCTGGTGTAGCTCAGTGGATTGAGCGCGGGCTGGGAACCAGAGGGTCCCGGTTCGATTCCCAGTCAGGGCACATGCCTGGGTTGCAGGCCAGGTCCCCAATGAGGGCCATGTGAGAGGCAACCACACATTGCTGTTTCTCTCCCTCTCTGTCTCCCTCCCTCCCCTCTCTCTAAAAAAAAATAAATAAAATTAAAAATTAAAAAAATTATAAAAAAAAAGACACAATTATATCAGAATCTTCAGCACCACCACCCCACCTCCAGTCAATAATTGATAAAAACAAGTAGACAGAAAGAAATTCAGCAAGGATATAGAAGACTTGAACAATTCTCTCAAGCAACTTGTCCTAATTGACATTTTTAGAACACTCAATCCAACAACAAAATATATATTTTTTCAAGTACATTTAAAATACTTATCTATCAAGTTAAAACATTCTGGACTATCAAACTTCAATAAATTTAAATAATTCAAGTCATAAACACATATTCTCTGACTATAATGAAATTAAATAAAAAATCAATAACAAAGATATCTGAAACTAAAGAACACAATCGTAAATAACCCATGGAATAAAGAAGATATCAAATCAAAAGGGAAGGTAGAATACATTTTGGATCTAATTAAAAATAAAAATAAAAAGTACTGTTATTTGTGGAATTTATAGTAGGGGAAATTTTGTAACATCAAATGCTTACTGTAGAAAGAAAAACGATCTTAAATTCATAAGCTCAGTTTACATTTTAAGAAACTAGAAAAAGAGCATATTAAACTAAAACTAAAAAAGAGGCCTGTTGTTTGTTCAAAACCCCATGAGATTACATAAAAGGTGAAGAACTAAAACAAGGCAGAAAAAAACGAAATAAATATCAAAGCAGAAAGCAATAAAATAAAAACAGAAAAATAAAAAGAAAATCAGTAAAGCCACAAACTAATTCTTTTAGAAGATCAATAAAATGTGAAAGGCCTCTAGTCTGATCAGAAAAAGAAAAACTTATTACCAACACCAGAAATAAGAGCGGTGACATCACCACAGGTTCTACTAATGCAAAAGGGTAAGTGAGCTTTATGAACAACTTTACACATATAAATTTGACAACTTGCATGCAGTGAGAAAATTCCTTAAAAAACATAAATGACCAATACTCATGCAAGAATGAATAACCTGAATAGCCCCTCTATTATAGCAGTTTTGAAACCTTCCCTCAGAGAAACTCCAAACTCATAAGGCTTTACTGCTAAATTCTAACAAACTTTTAAGGAAAAATAATACCAATTCTAAATGAACACTTTCAGAAACTTTAAAAAGAACACTTATAATACTATGAAGCTAACATTACCTGTTATCAAAACCAAAAAATTACAAGTACAGACCAATATTCCTCATGAACATAAATACATAAATCAAAAACAAAGTTTTAGAATATCAAATCCGACAATACAGCATGACCACTGATTTTTAATCCCAGGATTGCAGAGTTGATTCAACATTTGAAAATCAATCACTATAATTCATCATATTAACAAATGAAAAAAGAAAAAAAACATCTGTTCATCTCAACAGAAGCAGAAAAGTATTTGAAAAGTCCATTCCTGATGAAACTCAACAACCTAATAGAATGAAAGTTTTCAACATAATAAAGGCTATCTAGATGTAAAACCCCTACAATTATCATATTGTATGGTAAAAACTGACTGCTTAACCAAGATCAAAAACAAGACGAGAATGTCCACTCTCACACCTGTTCTACATTATACTAAAGGTTCTAGTGAGTTCAGAAAGGCAGTAAAAACAAAGCAAAGGAAGATTGGAAAGGAGAAAGCAAAACTGTCTTTGTTCACAGAAGAGATTGTCTATGTAAAAAATCCAGTGGAATCTACGAAAAACTAACAGAACTAACAAATATAGCAAGTTTTCAAGATACAAAGCTAATATAAAAATTAATTTTATTTTCTTACACTAGGAACAGTCAGAAATGGATATAAAGATGTCATTTATAAGAGCATCAAAAGTATAAAATATGTAGGAGTAAGTAAAAAAAGATGTGTGAGACCTGCACATTAAAAACTACAAAACACTGCTAGAGAAACTAAAGAAGCCCTACATAAATGGAGAAACATACCTTGTCCATGAATCAGACTGCAACACTGTTGTGGGCCTTTCCCTAACTGACCTATAGATTCACCATAATCCTGACCAAAATACTAGCAGGAAAATTTATCTTATTTATTTTAGAAACTGACAAGCTAATCTTAAAACTCATATTGAAATGTAAAGAACTAGCATAAATTCCCAACCCCCAAAAAAACCATTGAAAAGGAAAAACACAGTTGAAGGAACAACACTACCTGATTTCAAGATTTACTATCAATTTACAGTAAATAAAAAAACATTGTGGGCCCTGGCTGGTCTGGCTCAATGGATTGAGTGCCGGCCTGTGAACCAAAAGGTCACGGGTTCAATTCCTAGTCAGGGCACATGCCTGGGTTTCAGGCCAAGTCCCCATTTGGGGGCACGTGAGAGGCAACCAATTGATGTACCTCTCATATCAGTGTTTCTCTCCCTCTCTTCCTCCCTTCCCCTCTCTTTAAAAATAAATTAATTAGCCCAGCTGGTATAGCTCAGTGGATTGAGCGTGGGCTGGGAACCAGAGGGTCCCGGTTCGATTCCCAGTCGGGGCACATGCCTGGGTTGCAGGCCGGGTCCCCGGTGAGGGCCATGTGAGAGGCAACCATACATTGCTCTTTCTCCCTCCCTTCTCTCTCTGAAAATAAATAAAAATAAATTTAAATAAATAAATTAATTAATTAATTAAAAAAAAAAACAAAAGAAAGACATTGTGGTACTGGCAGGAACATAGACAAATAGAACACAGAAACAAAACAGGGCATCCAACCATGTTTACAAAGTAAACTGAAGACATATCACAGACCTTAATGTAGATCCTAAAAATGTAAATCTGCTGGAAGAAATCATGTAAGAAAATCTAGGCTCTGACGAGGTAGCTCAGTTGGTTAGAGCATCATCCAGATATGCCATGGTTGCTGGCACATACAGGAAACAACCAATGAATGCAGATATAAGTGTAACAACAAATCGGTGTCTCTCTCTCCCCCTTGCTCTCTAAAATCAATAAAAAAAAAAAAAAGGAAAAGAAGAAAGAAAATTAGGTAAAAGATTTGAGCAGACACTTCATCAAAGAAATTATACAATGATAAATAAGGACATGAGAAGAAGCTCGATGTATTAGATATTAGGGAAATACCAATCATAACCCATACATACTGCTTACAGCGGCTGAAATTAAGAAGACTGGCAATACCAAGTGGTGTCAGTGCATCTGTGGATAAACTGGTACTCTCCACACCCTGCTGGTAAGAATGTACAATGGTAAAAAACACCATGGCAGTTTCTTTAAAAAGGTAAATATACAACTGCATGTGATCCGACATTCCATTCCTAGGTATTTATCTAACAGGAAAGAAAGCACATGTTTGTACAACAAGTGCACCTCATAGAAGCTTTATTTGCAATAGCTAAAAACTAAAAACCCCCATGTCCATCAACAGATGAACGGATAATCAAACTGTGGCATACCATACAATGGAATACTTACTACTCAGCAATAAAAACAATGTAGTGGTGACATATTCCATAACAATATTGAGAAATTTCAAAATAAGGCTGAATAAAAGAAACCAAACAAAAAACAGTGTATACCGTATTTTGCCATGTATAATGATTATGTACCATGGGTATAATAATGCCATGTATAATACGCACAAACACATGGGTGTACAATATACATGGGAGAGCATCATACACAGCAAAATACGGAAATGCTGTATACATAAAACTCTGCAAAATGCAAACTATTCTAGAGTGACAGCAGATCAGTGACGGTCCAGGTAAGAGGAGGGCTGGTGCAAGTAGGGGTAGAAGTAAGGAATTCCAAAGGTGCCAAAGACATTTATGATGTTATAGATGTACTTGTTATCTTGATTGTCATAATGGCTTCACAAAGTATATATGTACAGATATATGTGCGTATATATACACTTAGCATATACTTACACATGCTTATATATAGTATATATATACTGTAGCATATATAAAAGCATGTATGTGTATATATACACAAAAATTATTCAATTATATGCTTTAAGTATATGTGATTTATTGTATGTCAATTATATCTCAATAAAGCTATTAGAATTATCCAACAATAATCAAAATATTTATTTGCTAAGTAAGAACTCTTTTTCTTTTTAAATCAAGAACACTGAAATGTTGAGACTTTTGGTTAAAACGGTGGCACAGGCAGACACGCCTCGCCTCTTCGCACAACTACATCAAAATTATGGCTAAAATATAGAACCACCATCACTCAGAACCATCAGAAATCAGTTGAATGGAAGTATGACAACTACAGAGTTAAAGAAATCACATCCATTCATACAGGTAGAAGGGGCCCAGATACTGCACAGGCTGGTCTCTCACCCACGTGTAGTAGATTAAAATTCGGGAGGGATATCTTGGGAGTGGGGACTCCAAGCCCCACACCAGGAACCCTGGTCCAGGGTTCCAGTGTCAGGACAAGTCCCCACAACTTCTGGCTCCAAAGACCAGCAGGGATTGTGTTGGCAGAAGAAACTGCTAGAGACCCAAGCAGTTCCTCTTAAAGAACCCACACGTGGATTCATTTACTCAGACTCATCCCCTCAGCTCTAATGCTGGGGTGGCAGCTTGAAGGGTACCAGTGGTATACAGGGAGAGACTGAAGTGTCTGGCATTCGGGTGAGCTGAGGTCACTGTCCATTTTCTGAGCCTTTCACTCACAGAGCCACAGAGCTACAGAGCTGGCAGGCTGGTTCCATATCTGTGACTCCATCAACCAGGCTAACACAGTTTGACCCACCTTGGAGCTCCCCAGAGACTCTGCGCCATCCAACCTACAGACCCACCCAAGCTGCTTTTCCAAATGTATGGCTGCTCTTGGCTCATGCTGCACAACTTCCTAAATCCTATCAAACAAGCAACAGCTGGCCTCAGTGAGCCCCAGGCTAGGTACTAGCAGCAGCCAGCCTAGGTTCTCAGCTTGGCTTTGCCTGGGAATCTCCAAGCCCAGCACAAGTAGCAGCCTCCTCAGATTGCTTTATAGCTTAGGAAGGATGGCCGTGGACAAATCACGGGTGGGGGCTGACCTTGGCCTATACCGCCTGGGAAACCCCAGAAACCCAGTTGAAAGCTACAGACCACGTCAGAGCACCACCACCCTGCCCTTGCACAGCTGATCCTCCACTGAGGGTAGAGGTTGGCGGTCAGTGGTCACAGCCAGTCCTTGCAGTCCTGGGTAAATCCCTCCCATTGATCTGCCAACAGCAACCAAGGCTCAACTATAAGAGGAGGCTGTACACAGCCCACACAAAGGGTGCACCTCCAGTACCCAGCTTGGGTGATAGGGGAGGCTGTGCCACTGGACCCTACAGGACACTTGCTACATTAAGCCACACTACAAAGACAGGGAGTCAAAGTAGCTCTAACTAATATACAGAAACAAACAGAGGGAGGCTGCCAAAACAAGGCGACAAAGAAACATGGCCCAAACGAAAGAAGAGATCAAAACTCCAGAAAAAGAGCTAAATGAAATGGAGATAAGTGAACTATCAGATATAGAGTTTAAAACAGTGCTTACACGGACACGCAAGGAACTTAGTGAGGACCTCGGCATCATAAAAAAGAGCCAGTGAGAAACAAAGTTTTCACAGATTGAAATGAAGAACAATTTATAGGGAAACGACAGTAGAGTGGATGAAGATGAGAATCAAATCAATGCAAAAACAACCGATCAGAACAGCAAGAAGAAAAAAGAATCCAAAAAAACGAGGGTAGCCCTGACCAGCGTGGCTCAGTTGGTTGAGCATCATCCAACAAAGCAGAGAGTCTGGTTCAGTTCCTGGACAGGGCACGTGCCTGGGCTGCAGGTCTAGAGACAACCTATCGATATTTGTCTCACACATCGATAATTCTCTCCTTTCTTTCTCCCTCTTTTCCTCCCTCTCTAAAAATAAATAAATAAAATCTTTAAATAAAATTTTTAAAAATGGGGGTAGTATAAGCAGCTCCCTGGGACAACTTCAAGAAGTCCAACAGTCACATCATAGGGGTGCCAGAGGAGAAGAGAAAAAGCAAGAAGTTGAAAAAATGATGAAAGAAAACTTCCCTAATTTGGTAAAGGAAATAGACATGCAAGTCCAGGAAGCACAGAGTCCCAGTCAAGTTAGACCCAAAGAGGACCACACCAAGACTCATCATAATTAAAATGCCAGGATGTTAAAGACAGAGAATCTTTTAAGCAAGAGAAAAGCAGAGAGTTACCTACAAAGGAGTTCCCATAAGACTATCAGCTGATTTCTAAAAAAAAACTTTGCAGGCAAGAAGGGACTGGCAGGAAGTATTCGAAGTCATGAAGGGCAAGGACCTACATCCAAGGTCACTCTATCCATCAAAGCTACCACTTAGAATGGAAGGGCAGATAAAGTCCTTCCCAGAAAAGGTAAAACTAAAGTAATTCATTATCGCCAAGCCATTGTTATATGAAATGTTAAAGGGACTTATTTAAGAAAAAGATGATCAAAACTATGAACATTAAAATGATAACAAACTCACAACTACCAACAACTGAATCTAAAAGCTAAAAAAATACACAAACTAAGCAAACCACCAAAACAGAAACAGAATCATCGGTATGGATATCATTTGGGGGGTTATCAGCTGGGAGAGGGAAAGGGGAAATGATGCAGGGATTAAGAAGCATTATTGGTAGGAACAAAATAACAGGGAGAGGTTAAGAATAGTGTAGGAAAGGCAGAAGCATGACCCAAAGAACGACCCATGGACATGAACAAAGGGGTGAGGATTGCTGGAGGGAAGGGGGGTACAAGGCGGATGTGGGCAAAGGGAAAAAAAAAACTGGGACAACTGTAACAGCATAATCAATAAAATTTACTTAAAAAAAAACCACTGAATTTTTACCTTGCTATAGATGATTAAAATTAATATTTAGTCAACATCTACCATATGCCAGGCATTATGTTAACCACTTTATATGTACGAACTTAATGACATTATCTTAAAACTGTTAGTTGCAAAAGGTGGAGGGGTGGGGTAGCAAGAGAAAAACAAAACTTTAGAAACTAAACAATGCTTAACATTTTTTTTTCTGATCCTCACCCTAGGATATATTTATTGGGAGAGAGAGAAAAGTCATTTGGAGGGGTCGGGTGGGGAGAGAAGCATCAGGAAACATCAGTAAGTTCCTTCCCACATTCACCCGGACCAGGGATCGAACCTGCAACCTAGGGTATGTGCCTGGACTAGGTATCAAACCGGTTCATAGGCCAGCATTCAATCCACTGGGCCACACCAGCCAGGGCTTTTTTCTTTTTTTAATCACTGAGAGAGAGTAAGAGAGAGACAGAGACAGACAAACCTGCAGTATGGAAATGACACTGTAACCAACTGAGCAACCCTGCCAGGGTAATAAAGGATCTTTATAAACAAAATCGTCCCCAGTTGAGAACTGCTATTCTAAAACTAACTGCAGTAACCTCTCAGTATGAAATTCCTCCATGCACAGGGTATAGAATCTGAAGGCACAATGTTCTTTTTTTCTTTTAACTTTTTTTTATCATTGTTCAAGTACAGTTGTACAGTGTTCTCTATTTGAAGATTCTCAAGGATATTTTAAATGCTTATATACAGCATATGCTCTATTTGTTAAAAGCCCATAAATTACTTAAAAGCAAAAGGTTTTTTTTTTTTTCAAGATTTTATTTATTTATTTTTAAACGGAGTGGGGGGGAAGAGAGGGAGAAAGAGAGGGAGGGAAACATCAATGCATGGTTGCCTCTTTCACACTCCGCATTAGGGAACAAGGCCCGCAACCCAGGCACATGCCCCAACAGGGAATCAAACCAGCCACCCTTCGGTTCGTAGGCCGTGGCTCAATCCACTGAGCCACACCAGCCAGGGCGGGTTTTTTTTAAATTATTGTTTTGTTTTCAAACCAAGGAAACTAGGCCATTCAAAATATGTGGCATGTGTGACCTCTTAATTTAGACTATGTCTCCCATACAGAAGAAACTTCTCTGCCAGAAAAGTATACATGAACCATTCCTGCGCTCTATAATTAAAGAGCTACGGCTTAATTTAGGAAATGTCAACATCCACTGGAACTCAACTTTATAGCTCTGCCATTACCCAACCTACAGTCTATCCCAAGTAGGTGTCAAATTCCATTACATCTTCAATTCCAAACTTCCATTATCTGTGATACATCTCCTACACTCACACATTCCTTCTCTGTCTCACTCTCTCAGCCAGATCTTTTCTTCAATGAGTTAGGTATCTCTCAAGTAGAATGAAGAACAGAAATAAAAAGCTCACAATCTTAACTATATTTAGATTTACAGTTTCTTGAAAACTGGGCTTCTTTTCATACCACTAAACTGGATTTAACTGCTTTCTTACTACACCACAGGAATAAATACAACATATTTGTGATAACAATTTCCTGTCATGAATGTAGGAAGAGTGAAAAACAAACTGGAGATATGAAACCTGGGCTCCAGTTCTGGCTCTGCCTCCTAAGTACCTGATGACATTCCCAGACTTCAGCTTTCTCATCAGCAAATAATGAAGGATAATATCTACCTGTAAGGTTACTGTGATCATTAATTATAATTTATGTGAAATCATTTTGTAAAGCACCACACAAATGTTAGGTGTTACCGGTGATACCCTGGCAGTATGAGTACACAATACAGTAGGGAAACAGGCACTCAAATAAGGTAATTAAATCACTGAATAAACAATTTTCAAAACAATTCATTAGAAAGAGAGCTTGAGATAAACTCTAAACTAGGATTCAGACAGGTTCAAAACTCCGTTCTGCCATTAACTCCGTATTAACACAGGCGAACTAACTTTCCTTTTCACCTAAAAAGATCCAAGTTCTGGACCAGATATCCCATAAGTATTATTACAGCCTTTATCAGCCTACGAAATGACCCAGGAGCCAAAAGATTCTAACTCCATATCCAAAACTCAGAGTGCTCTTTGGTTTGCTAGCAAAACAGAAGTCTAGGGAAACAGACGGCAAGAAAGTTTTTAATTAACTAAAAGTAGAATTCTATGCAAGCAAACTGTAGGAGCAAAGGAAGCTGTAAACTACTTGACTGCTACAATTAATAGTAGTTCGAAATGACAGTAGTGACGAACAAGGTGCATTAACAAAGGGCGGGGTTCTTTCCCACAAGTTTTTGGGAACCACCCACTTCCCAAAGAGGTGTAACTGCTTCCTTCTAGCACTTATTGAGCAAAAAACTTGAAAGATTAAGGTCTGTATTGTTCGAGAAAGGATTTTTTCCTTTTCACTTGGGTGGGGATGACGGTAGTCATCTATCAGACAAACATATCCTATAAACTCCCTTATCCACAAGCACCAAGTCTCCCGAAAGTCTAAAACAGATCTGTTTTTAGAGTAACACTAGTTTTTAAAAAACGACTTCGGACGATTACCTCAAAATTAGGTAGCCCTGTGTTAGTGCTGCCAAGTTTTCTCTCCCCCAAATTAACCGCCCTCCCGCGTCCCTGCAGAGGCGACGCCGCACCCTCCATCTCCGCCCCGCGCCAGGACCGGGGGGAGTCCCCAGGGATCCCAGCGGAGAAAAGACCGGCAGCTCAGGCCTCTGGGCGCCGCCACCCCTCGCTCCTCACCGATGACGATGCGCAGGTGCTTGAGGCGGGTCAGCGCGTCCTTCTTGGTGTCCAGCACCTTCTGGGTAGATTTCTTCACGTCCCCGTGCGGCTTCTTGGAGAACATCCTGCCGCTGCCGCCGTCGCGGCCGTCTCCAGCCCCCTCCCGGCCCGGTCCGGCGGCGGAAAGTGGAGGGAGTGGGCAGGGAGGAGACTAGCGTGAGCGGCTCATTCACTCCCCAGCCTTGCGGGCCCCGGAGCAGCCGACTCCTCCCAGGTCCTCGCCGGGGCCGCCACCTCCACACGGCTCGCGCCGCGGCTGCAAGGCACCTTCAGCTGCGGCTCCAATATGGCGGATCCCTTCTCCCAGCCCTGCATGGAGCAAGGGAGACCCGGGTAGGTCGCCCGCCGCCGCCACCGCCCGCTTCCTGCGGCCGCCGCTCGCCGCCACTGGCCCGGCTCCGGACCGTCTGCCGCGGGGGTGGGGCTCTCGGCGGCAGCAGCACTTCTCTCTCCCTGAGGCCCCCTTAAGGTTAAAGCGTCTTTAGCAGCTTAGACCCGGCATAGGCCAAAAGGCGACGGAGTGTAGTGATAGTGATGGGATTTCACGACTCTGCCGTCAGTGGAGAATGGTCCCCTTGGCAACCGCCTTCTGACGTCTTACGTCAAGTTTTCTTGACGTCATGCCAGCGTGAGATCATTCGTGGCATTATCCACCCCTCTTTGGTTTCATGAGTAAGCAGCCAAAGGAGGAGCCCAGGAAAGTCAAAGAAGGTAATTACTGCGTGCGTTATTTTAAGCAAGGGATCCCTAGCCAAACTCCCAGAGTAGTATCTTATACTTTTTGTTTATAACACTCCTTCATCACCCTGGCCGGGTTCTCAGTTGGTTAGAGCACATTTCCGTATGCCAGGGTTGTAGGTTCTGACCTGGGTGAGGGCACATACAATAATCAACCAATGAATACATCAGTAAGTGGAACAACAAACAAATTGATGTTTCTGTCTCCCTCCCTCCCTTTTTCTCTAATAAATAAATGTTTAAAATTTTTAAAAAAATGTATCTTTCATCTCTACTGTTTACTCTATCATACTAACTTACGACGATAGCTCCAAAACATCAAAGCAGGCGTGCGACGTATTTCAGATGCCAGTTCTGAAGGCATTGGTTGTAATACTCCTTCATTTACTAATTTGAATTTCTTTTAAAGGATTTTTGTTTGTTTTGCAAAGTGATGATGAACAACTTACTGTAGTTTAACGATTTGTAGTTTTTAGTACATCCTCTTGCACAAAATAAATGAGTTCTCTTGAAAGCATGCTGTAACAGAAAAATTACAGAGAAAAGAAATATGGAGTACTTTAAGGGTGAATTTTCCTGATACGTAAAGAGTTCACAAATCCAGGAGAAAATTAATGACACAGGTAGAAAAATTAGTAAAGAACATGGAAAAATAACAGAAGTGTATACTCATAACTAAAGCATGTGAAAAATATTCACACTTATTAGTAACTTTAGGAATCAGATTAAAAAATACGTTCTTTTCTTTTTTTCCCTTTTTCTCTCTTTTTTAAAACAATTCTAAAAGATTTTACTTCTTTTTAGAGACAAGGGAAGGGAGGGAGGGAGAAAGAGAGGGAAACATGTATGTGTGAGAGATACATGATCGATCACATCTCACACATCCCCAACTGGGGATGTGGCCCACAACTAAGACATGTGCCCCTGCCAGGAATTGAACTGGTGATGGTGACCCTTCCATTCCCAGGCCACTGCTCAATCCACTAAGCCACACCAGCCAGGGCTAAAATAATTTTTAAACAGCTTTATTAAGGTGTACTTGATATACAATAAACTGCACATTTTCAAAGTGTACAATTTGGTAAGTTAGACTTTTGCACGCAACCATAGAAACATCATCACAATCAAAATAGTGAACATATCCATCACCCACCCACTCCCAAAATTTTCCCCTTTCTTATCCCTTCCTCCCGGTCCCCCACCCCTGGTCCCCAAGCAACCACTGAGCTTTCTGTCACTTAGAATTTTCATTTTATATTGTTTTATATGAATGTAAGCATGCAGTATATTCTTTGGGGGGGGGGTCTGGCTACTTTTACTCAATATATGTAATTTATTTTTAATGATAATGTTTTATCAGTCAAATTAGTAAGATGGCAAATTTTTAAATTAGCCATCTTACTGATGGTGAGTGTGAGTGGTGATTTTTATTCATTTATTTTTAGAGAGAGGGGAAGGGAAAGAGAGGGAGAGAAATATGTGCAAGATCCATCAGTTGCCTCTCACACACCCCCAACTGAGGACCTGGCCCACACCAAGAATGTGCCCTGACCAAGAATTAAACTTGTGACCTTCCAGTTTGCAGACCAGCACTCAATCCACTGAGCCACACCAGCCAGGGCTATTTTTTTATTTTTTAGATTTTATTTATTTACTTTTAGAGAGAGGGGAAGGAAAGGAGGAAGAGAGGGAGAGAAACTTCAGTGT